>OX421448.1:58361780-58364280 GCA_949126865.1 Montipora capitata
ATTGCACTCAAGTTAAAAGCAATAAATACTACTCACTGGTTTGCCTTTAAGACCGTTGACAGGGCTCGAAAAATCGACAAATCACAAGTTTTCATTTGGCAAGTGAAAAAAGTACCTTCCTAGCCTGGTTGGGGCTAGCAAGCTGCTATAAAATAGCAGTTCTTGAATTGGTGAAGAAGAAGCTGATCATGCATGTACCTAACGATTCTTTCATTTAAAGATGACTCTAGTTGCATTTTGTTCTGTCGTTTCAAAAGACAGTTCAAGTGGTGAATTGAACTGGTGGTACTCGAAATTCAGAACCAGGTTAAATATATTTTTCGTGATATTTGTAAGTTAAAGGCATTATCTTTTGTGTGTACTTTAGCATAAGATTGGCTCGCGCAACAAATGTAGGGGAGAGCTCATAGGCTCTTGGCAGGAAAGTCACAATACCAGTGAGCTTATTAACTTAAGAATGACTCAAGAAAATTTTTCGAGCCCTGATACAATGCTTGGTTATTTATTTGTGCATGATGTCTTGGCAACCTTGTTGTTCAAACATAATAATTCTCTGGGAATTGAACTTATTTTATATGCAAACAGTTTCTTAGTTTTGACTAAATCCACAGTGGCTTAGCCGCTGCTGATGACATGAGTGAAAACCAAGAATAAAGGTATGGTGGAAGCTAGATTAACATGGTTTTCAATTGACTTCATGGGCAGTGAAGGAATGTGCAGAGGAATTTAGGCCTTACAAAAATTACTGTTCTTCGCTTGATTTTGGTCAAGTATTCATGGTGTGTAAAAATTAACTTACATGTAACCTTTTTATTGGTTCAATTTACAACAATTTTTACTGTTAGATTTGCATTCAGTCTTTTTAAATGTCACGGTTCTATGCCAGTAGTGTGCAGTTCTCTGTAGTCTACGTGCAGCCAAGTAATGAATATAATGAATACAAGATATAAAGGAAATGGCAACAAAATAAAAGAAACATTTTGCTGTCATAACTTTATTTTAATGCCCCTTAATCTATTAGTTATAAACAGATCTTATCACAGTTTCCATGAGGCATAGGGGATGTGCGGAAGCTGCCGCTCTCTATCGTCTTTGTAAAAGCAATTGAAATTACGTTTCATTACGAAGTGGAAATAGATTACTGCAATTTTCGTAATTACGAACATAGCCGGGAAGATCGACTCCGGCTCCGGAAAGTGAATTGGAGTTTTTGTTTAGTCCACAGCTCGGATACCATTTTAATCTCTTTTTAGAGGTTCTTCAGTAAAAAGATTCGTACGTATTCCATCGCTTTCCATCCATGTCGTGTTCGAATGTACGAACAAACATGTCGATTGGTGGGTGATGTCATGCATTGATTGATGGAAGCCACAACGCAGTTTGGCCGTTGGCACTCGAGATAAGATTCCACAGAATTATGAAAATTGCAGTAAGCTAGCTGGTTCTAACTCTAATTATTTTAGGCATAGATTTTATGCTTATTTTGCATGTAAACCGTTTAACTGTCTACTTAATCATGTTAGGTAAGAATTATGCAGCTTAAAGGGACATAAACTTCTCGGCGGAGTGCATTTGTAATTTTGTAATGGGTTAATGGAGGGGACATAGTATTTTACTGCTTAAAGAGGCTCTGTCACGTTATTTTAGGGTGTTAAGGAAGATCTTTAATTAATCATGAGTTTAAAACTAGGAAATGATAATGTGGAATTTCTTTACTAATAAAATTATCATTACATCACAAACAAGATGATTCTGAGCGAAAACGACCTTTATCCAGGCGATTTGCCATAAACTTGAAAAACGTCGGGCCGACTTTTTTCAAGATTGCCCAAATATAATCCGTTTCAATCTTGTCCATTTGCGTCCATCGATGCTTCTCTTTCCTTTTGCTGTATTTTTTTTATGTTGTTCAACAGTTTTAAGTTGTTATTGCAATGTTTTGTTCTACTTTTCGGGCATTTTGGGTGTCATGAGATTACATCATTTTGTGTGGCATAGTCCCTTTAACCCACTAACACCTCAAACGCCCTAGGACTTCCCTAGTTGACGAGTAAAATCTGTTAAGTCTCACTTCCAGGGGTCAATGGGTTAACTATTGATAATTTTATTGACATCTAAGCCCGGTTTACACTACAGAATTTTTTGGGCACGGCTCGGGTGAAATTGGTACGGGTTCCAAAAAAAAAGGTTCGGCTCGGATAAAATTTGCAGTGTAAACACCTGTCATTACCAAATTTCATCCGTGCCGAACCAAAATTCTTACCCGTGCTGGGACCTTCGGCGAGGTAGTCCGAGCACGGGTAAAAATGGTACGGGTGCTGAAAAAATAGGCACGGTTCGGATAGAACAAGTAGTGTAAACACTTTAAAGGCCAAATTTGAGCCTTAATTCATATAGGCTAGCGGTTTTTTTGCGTATATTTCAACATGGCTGCTCGTTCTCCACCAAAATCACGCGAACGTTCTTGATTATAATTGAAGTGCGCAGGTCTACAAGAGAA
>OX421448.1:58376780-58429280 GCA_949126865.1 Montipora capitata
CGAGTATCTGATAAATAAACAAGATCTTTTAGTTCTTATAACCGCGCTTTGAAAATTTTCCTGTTGTCTTACCACTATAGTCGCAACGAAGTGCAAATTCCAAAGCAGTCCTTGTTGATTCACTGATGACTATAGACACAAAATCACTTGGTCAATCTGTATCACAACAACTGACAACAACGACTGCACGCGAAGTTATTGCACCATCACTTACAGCCGAGGTGAAATAATGGCGTAATGGTCTTAATTAATCTGGAACTTTCTTCGGGATATGTATGGTATGAACGACACTATAATAACACTTTTAACAACTTACAGCTTTCTTTCATGAAAGTCACGATTAAATTTAATTGGTTTTTTTTTACATAAGTAAAGGGCTAGCCAAGTAGTCACACGAGTCACATAATTCAAGAATTACGTTATCCACTGCCATCTTTAGTAAGGTGGTTATTTCCCTACCAATGAAAATTGCAACGTTGACTCATTCCATGGATGACGTGATGGCTTTTTATGTCAAAAAGGAAATATATTTTGTTCTAAATAAAGAGTAGAATATTCATAAACTTTTAAGTACATTAACGTTTTAACAGCTTTTGGCGAATAAACATCATAAGTTGCGTGATTGGAAAACCCACTGACTATATGGCCGAGTGGAAGTTTGGGTCAGCTCACCGACAAAACGGAAAAAAATAAATAAACAATGTCCAGAGCAAGAACCGCGCTCGGCCCATGGCCGCGCGATTAAAAATCGTATGAACTTGATCGTGCATTTCGTGATTTATGGTCACTCGTGATGTTTTGAAAGTTTCCAAATTGCACGAGTTATAAGAACTTTCAAAACATCACCCGTGCCCATATAAATCGCGAAAATACGATTTCCAAAACTTAATAAATGGGTTTGATGAGTTCGAGTGACACCACAGCACACCATCGGATTCGGATAGGGATCAAAGCTTACCAAGCAGAGAAACGTGAGGATTTACATAAAAGTCTGCTGATAACTTAAGAAAATATCCAGCCTTCTTGTTTTGGAGCCTGTCAAGTGCTCGTGTGACCCCTCGGGTAGATTTCCGTTCGGTTTGTCACGCAATCTCTTCCCTCATTCACGCAAGAATTTATCCCTGAGTAAAGGGAAGAGAAAAACGTTTTTTGTGGAAAGTTTGGACCAATTCCGAGGTTTAGAAGTACGCCAAAAGGTAAGAAATGTTTTTGTGATGAGCCTGCGTCTGTCTGACCACAAGGTATTACACAACATGACATCTTCATTACATGTAAGTATATTCGATTTCGCTCGGATTTTCTCGCTTTTTTCGCTCGTATTTCGTACTTTCTAAACTTTTGGAGTTTAAGGAGTTTAATAAAACAATTCTTCCATTCGCGCTTGTTGGGCATGAGACTGGTTATAGCCAAGTCGGCGCTACGCGCCTCGTTGGCGATTTCCAATGCACGGTCCTGGAATAATTGTTAAGTAGTCAAAACACCGAAAAGTTGGGGGAGGGGGCATACGATGAACAACATCTAAGATAATTTCCTTCAGGACGAGCATGATAGTATTGAGGCAATTTACGATTTAACGGTTTACCACAGCTATGTTATCAGAAGAAGACATTTTTCGCTCGGGAGCAATTTATGCTTTATAGTTAAACAGTGATTAATTATGCAGACGCTCCACAATAGCCCTTTCGTGACCACTACCCAAATTGTGCATGCTATCTGAGGCTTTGATCACATGATCAAGCATTTTTCCTTCTGTCGACCTTGAAAATGGTCGCTCATTCTGAAATTCTGCTGTCTAAGTGTGCTCTGTTTCGTAAGCAAGGTGAATTAATTGATGTTCGTTTAAAAGTTGGTGACGACGAGTTTCCAGCTCATCGGATTGTACTCGCTGCAAATAGTGATTATTTCCACGCCATGTTTGCTCACGGAATGAAGGAATCCAACCAGGAAGTGATTGAGCTCAAAGATGAAAACATTTCTGCAGCTGCTTTGAAGATTGTGATGGATTCCATCTACGGTGGAGAGATCAGTATTAACGATGAAAACGTGTTTGAAGTTCTGCTCGCTGCTGATCATCTACAAGTTACAAGTGTTACCCAGCAGTGCTGTGATTACCTTCAGACGGAATTTGTTCATCAGAAGTTTGATTTGCAAACTTACGGCCGCATCTGTAGGATAGCGGATCGGCTTGGTCTGAAGGAATTGAAAGAGGCTACGCAACGTGAAATAGCCTTGATTTACAAGGAAATTTGTGCAAGTGAAGAATTCTTGTCCCATTTTGACGCAGATCAATTTTCAACTCTTCTCAGTCGAGACGACCTTAACGCTCCCTCGGAGAACTTCGTTTTCAAATCGGTGATGCAGTGGATCAAGTACAAGAAGGAAGAAAGAATGGATGTGGCGGCTAAAGTTATCGCAGCTGTTCGTTTGGGGTTGGTCGACATCAAAGACGTAATCGAAGAACTGGATACCGAAGAAATGCAGGTTATCCCAGAAATACACACGTTATTGCACAGAACATTAATACACAACTACAGGCCTTCAAGCAGATCCACGTTTTCTTTGGAGAAGGCAAAACCAAGGTCAATGAGCCCGGTAGGAAAGTCTTTCAAATAATGTCACGGCGCATGAATTTTGTAGAGCTGCTTTGGGCTGGATTCATACAAAACTCATCCCATTCTAGATTCTTTTAAGTCATTTGAGAGGATATTCAGGGAAAACCACAGGCAGACAACCCTAAGATGCAAGAGTGCGTGACGTCACGTTGTTTTGAGACAGTTGTCACGGCCAATTCAACCGATCGAGGAAAATGTTTCATAAAGACTTCAAATCGCGATGTTTCTTTTCGAAAATTCATTTTCTGGACAGCCAGATAAATAAAGTTCACTCACCCACTATTTTCTGCGTTGATCTGAGTGATTTGATAGGTTTTTGGAACGCTTCGATTTCCCTTCCAGATCCGAAGCGTCGTAGCCTGCGAACGTAGAGAAACTACAGCCGGAAATACGTCTGCGTTCGCAGGCTAGAAGCGTCGTCACATACAATATAAATAGACAAGGCGTGCAACTTCCAAGACCGCTCACGGACGAGTACCTCCAGAATTTAGCCGAACTTCTCTCACTTTCAAAGGTCGCTCGGGTCCCAGCCTTTGGCAAGTGAAAAGTAGATCATTTTGCCAGCATCGGGCCAAAAATCATCGCATTTACACGGCTTTGCAACCTCAAAATCCTGCTCGATTTGCAAGCTTCGCTCAGGTTTTTGCCATCGCCATGTGATTGGGACAGGAGTCATGGATCATTGGAAATCGATCAAAATCAAATTAACCAATCAAAAAGCACAAATTAATAATTTTGTCTTTCTTGGGGGAAATCTGAGTTTCTGATTTGTCCCGATCATATGGCGATGGCAAAAACCTGAGCAAAGCTTGAAAATCGAGCAGGATTTTGAGATTGCACAGCCGTGTAAATGCGATGATTTTTGGCAAGATGCTAGCAGAATTACCTACTTTTCACTTGCCAAAGGCTGGGAGGCGAGCAACCTTTGAAAGTGGGAGAAATTCGGCTAAATTCTGGTGGCGGTCTTGGAAGTTGCTCGCGGGCCGTTGGCAAAACCCTGATCGGACCAGATATAGGATCAGATCGGACCGGATCGGACCGGACCAGATCGGATCGGATCGGATCGGATCGGATCGACAAAACTCGGACCGGATCAATAACAAAATTCCCGCCCAAAGTAGACACATGAAATCCCTGGGTTACTAGTTAAGGTTACTTCCAACCTTCGCGGATGTCCTTCGGGAAAAAATTCGTACGCGCGTTAGTTTCAATAAAATATACAACCTCACAGCCGCACAACCAGCCTTGCATACTTACTTTGTTTTGGTCTTAATAAAATATAGTTTAACCGAGTTTTTCTTTTAGTGTCAGGGGCCGGTAAGACGTGAAACTGCCGAGGGTTCTTCTATTGAATTTATCGGGTATCCGATGCCGCAGTACGAGCAAAATGACTTCCCAGTGTTATTCACAAGACATCAATTTTTGATATTCTGATTGGTTGTCTAGATATCCGCATCTAAGGTTGGAGTAACCAAAAGTATGCGAGACGTGTCGTGTAAATGGACGCCACGGGAAAAATATTTTAAATATCGGAATTTCCTGACAAACTTTTGTTGATTGCTGCCATGTGAATAACATTATGTAGTGATTTTGCTCGTGCTGCGGCATCCGATACCCGATAAATAGAATAGAAGAACCATCGACGGTTTCAAGGCTTACCGGCTCTAATCCTGACACTTACCAAAAGGAAAACTCGCTTAGCAATATTTTTATCGTAAGCGACATTTACTGAGCTTTCTTCTGATGTACAAGTTGTTAGGATTTTATTGAAACTAAGACGCGTACGAATTTTTTCCTGAAGGACATCTGCGAAGGTCGGAAGTAACCATAACTGGTGACCCAGGGATTCCACGTGTCTAGTTTGGGTGGGAATTTCGTTATTGATCCGGTCCGAGTTTTGTCGATCCGATCCAATCCGATCTGGCTCGATCCGATCCGGTCCGGTCCGATCTGGGTTTTGCCAACGGCCGTTGCACGCCTTGTCTATTTGTATTAATGAGGAGCTTAAGCAGGCGCGTTTTTGAGACATGGACGACAACCGGAAGAGACCGTTTCGCGTGCTAGGATGGTGGTGTCTATCAGACCTTTTATACTAATCATCTCTAATGGAGAAAAGATACTTAGCAATCTAAATGTGGTTGTGTAAAGACAAGTTAAAAGAGTAAACAGCTCACTTCCGGTTGCCGTCCGCGTCTCAAAAACACGCGTGCTTAAGCTCCCTAGTAACGTGACGTCACGCGCTCTCACATCCTTAGGGTTGCCTGCCTGTGGGAAAACTAAAGCTTCCTAAAAACTATAAGTTTCGCTAAAGCCTCTTGTAGTGCTTCTTTTAAATTGGACTTTATATATTTGATTATTGATGTAAATTCTTACATTTAATGCACCTATCAATGTAAATCCCACAAGGGGCGGGCATTTGACAATTCTTAATTTTTAAAACCAAATTCCCCAGGGTTGGAAACTAACGTCAATCAAAAGTGTCAAAAAAGCCCCGCCTTGAGGCAAAGAATCTAAACAAACAATGCTATAATACCACACAAAACAGTATAATATCCTCACTGCATACTCATTGCCTCATCGCATAAGGCGTTAAGTTATGGGAATATTTCGCTCCTGCCCTCACCATGACGACCTAAACGACCAAAACCCCCAACGCCCCAAAGAATCGCCACAACAAAAGACAAGACAGGAGCACCATTCTTTATTTCCTCCCATTACTCAGAAGCCTCCTAAATCGCTACCCCCGCCTATGACTATCATTAATCTAGGCCAGCCGATACACCAGCCCTATAGTATTACAAGCAAAACATAAGTAACCCATAACTAGAAGGTACACTGGAGGTTGCTAGGATGAGAAATCGGAGTCCGAACAAGGCACTCGGTACTCGAGAGGAGTCGCTTAGTGATAGAGGAGGAACCAGCTATAGTAGACATTTTATTGTAATGGTTAACCGTATCGCCGTTCCTCCATCCTACGTAGCGAGAAATCTCATCCGGAGAGCAACCCATCATATTAAGGGTATTCAAGAGAAAATGAGGGGACAGAGAGGGAGGCTCAGGGCGTTGGCCGGGATATGTTATGTCCACGAAAGGTATTTTTAGACGAGCGGAAGTCTTTGTTGTAGCGGAAGTCTGTCTTCCGTGACGGCCGCATGCAGTCTTGCCTCGCTCTCAGGTTCTTAGTGAAAAGAGAAAACGACGGCGCACGTGGAAGGCTGATGAATATTTATTTTCTATCAAACATCGGACCGAGGTTGGCCTGCATGCGGACGTCTCGGAAGACTTCCGCTCGTCTAAAAATAACTTTCGTGGACATGACATATCCCAAGGGCTGGACCGAGAGCCTCCTTCTCTGTCCCCTCATTTTCTCTTGGGGTATTTGAAAGGCCAAGCCTAAGGCTGTGGGGGGTCTCCCCACAATCTATCTTAGCCCCTGTGAGGTGTTTGCGCAGACGGTTATTAACCGCGGAACCAAGAAAAGGCCTTGAGCTTATAACTTTACGGCGGTCAGTAGTCCTAAACATATACCCGCCACCTAATTCGATGGAAAGAAGGTGACAAACAGACAAATAATATTCAATCCAGGAAACAGGACAGACCTCATTGTTCGTAAAAGGCTCTAAGACAAAAGGGCAAGATGTGTCACCCCGAAAAGTTTTATCAAGTGTGAACTTAAGTAAATATCCCTTCCGGTCTTTTAAGTCTAAACACCTGGTTCGCCAAAAGGCGGTCGAGATCTGAAGGGCGATCTCCGGTAAAGAAATCGACAACGAAAAAGGTTGCCTCCCTCACTAAAATATACTTATCAACAACGGAAAGGTGAGCGCCGGCCTCTATAGAACGCCTAAGGAAAGTTATTAGCTTAGAAAATTTAACAAAAAAACAAGGGGACTGCCTGCGAAGGCACTATTGCTTTACCCGCCTTCTCTTCCCGAATAAATTTAAGGTATTCTTTGACCCTAGTGTGCGCAACAGGATTGGAGTCGTGCAAACGGCCAAGATTATTAAAAATGGCCCTCAGCTTTCCTAACAAAGAGTCTACCGACCCTGCTGCTAAACGGGTCGGGCAATTACAAGGAACTTCAGAACACGGCTGACTGTGTAACACGGTCTTTCTGACTTGTCCTTGCTAATTAAGAACTTAACAATTTCCTCCGAAGTACACGAGGAAATGTCTCTCGGGGTAGATAAGGAAGCTAGGAAATCCGAAAGTTCTCGCTCCAGGGCGGACTTCCGCCTTTGGTAAGGCTTGGCTTTGAACACATCATTAAACTCTTGGAAACGTTTAGCAATCTCTGGATGGTCAACAGTCTTGGTAGGCACAACAGATCTTTTAAAGCATGTCCGCGAACCACAAGCCTGACAAAAGGTGGCATCAACGTCGTTAGGGTACAGACATGCGGAACATCGCCGGGCAGCTTTCCAAGGTCTTAGAACCTGGGGATCAAAGGCACTGTAAGGCAAAAATATTTACTAGCAGACTCATCGGAACGCCCAGAGGTCCCACTGGAGAGGACGGGCGAGCCATTCTTGAGAATGCTGGGAAGGGAAAAGTAGGACTGAACCGGAACCCTTCCTGTCCAAAAGAAATCGATCGACTGAGAAGGCCTCGATGGTCGCCCACCAGAATGGTCTTGGTCGAATATCCGGAACGATGAGCGTAAAAGCGCCATGAAACTCTTGGTCGACAACGTAGCGAAGAAGAGGTCCAAGAAGAACAGAAGGTGGAAACACGTAAATGTTGCGTCCAGCCGGTAGGGGATTAGCGAAAACGTTGATCCCAGCGGATCTGGGGGTGGCCCAGGGCGTTGGGGCAGAGGGTTGCCGTAGGCATCTCTTTGACAGTTACTGTCCAAGGACATTAAATCGAATGAATGAGGACCGAACAAACGTTCCAAAGATAGCCAAGCCCCAACAGAAAGCATACAGTCCAAATCCGAACACTTCCGCGAAGGCTCGTCAGTGGTATTATGCGACGAAGGCACGTAGAAAGGTTTGAATGCTGAAGTTCTGATCTCGACTACAACGATAAATTTCTTTGATAACCTCGTTGATTGCGGAATTCCTGCAACCGTCGTCGGCTAATGCAGACTTAAGAACTTTGTTATCAATATGGACATCCACGCGGGAATTTGACAACTGACTTTTAAAGGAAACAAGAGCATTCAACAAAGCTCTTGACTCCAACAAATTGACATCTGCAGGAGGATCAGAGGGCCAGTAATCTCTGGACATTAACTTCCGTCCGTCTCGAAACAGAACCGCACCCCAAGCACGCGTCAAGGCGTCAGAAAAGAGTGAAACCGTTACGTGAAGCTCGGAGCGCCAAGGGAAACAATCCCTCCAATCATCGAGAAAAAGCCAGTAGAAAACCTCTGTGCGAAGGTTTCCCAACGCGAACGAAAGGCTTAGAGGAGCGGCAGAGCTGGGAAATGGCCTTGAAAGTTTCACGGACGTAGCGTTTGCGACCAGGAACGGCGAAACTGAACGAGATAACTTTTCCCGCAAACCTCTAAAGGGTTTTAACACTAACATACCGGGAGAATAGCATCTCCTCCCTGAGTATCTTGAACTTGAGTTTCTTGTCAGGCCGAAGAAGGAAAGCTTGGCGAAAGGAAACGCAAAGAAAACCGAGAAAACGAATAGCAATAGAAGGGACGCACTGCGATTTAGCGATAGCTATGAAGTAACCTGCCTCTATGAGAAGATAGCATAAAATGTAGGCGGCGGCCTCAGCGAGTACTCTGTTAGGGGATAGAGTGGAACTGGCTGGCGCCCGATAGAGTTGACCATCGTGACGATCGTCTATATACTGAGACACAGGAACCCAAACGAATGTGCTGCACTCGTAACGGCAAGACCGAGATTGTGATATATATAAGCACTCGCCTTCCATCCGAACGGGAGAGTGCAAAAGACAAAATAAACACCATTCCATTCCATTCCATTCCAAGTCTTCAAATTCCGAGTGTTGATATTGTTTCTAACATTTTGTCGAAAATTGATGAAAAGAAAGCCACCGGTCTTGATATGATTCCGAGTAAATTGTTGAAAATGGCTGCTAATATCGTCGCACCCTCTCTTACCTCAATATTCTCAAAGTCTATTCTAACTGGGATATATCCAAACGATTGGAAAACGGCCAAAGTGACTCCACTTTTTAAAAAGGGCATTAAATCTGACCCTTACAACTACAGGCCAATATCTGTAATCCCTATAATTTCGAAAGTTTTCGAAAGAATTGTTTATAATCAACTTTTCCATTATCTAGATGATAATAAATTGCTACTGGGTTGCCAAGCAGGGTTCCGTTCTCTACAGAGTACGCTCACGGCTTTGCTTGAGGCAACAAATGCTTGGTCAGTAAACATCGACAATGGCCTTTTAAATGGCGTTGTCTTTATTGATCCTACTAAGGCATTCGATACCATTGATCATGAGATCATCTTGCGTAAAATGTCATATTTGGGTGTCGATCAGGCAGCCATAAAATGGTTCTCGTCGTACTTAAGTGGCCGAACCCAAAGATGTAATGTCAGTGGCAAACTATCATCTGCTCGTACCCTCAGTTGCGGCGTGCCGCAGGGTAGCATATTGGGTCCTTTGCTATTTTTAATTTACATTAATGATCTTCCCAACTCCCTGCGGGGCGCCGTACCAAGAATGTTTGCCGATGACACCAACCTTACGTTATCTGCTAAAACGTTAACAGAACTTAAGCTAGCTCTAACCCCTGAATTAAATAACCTTAGCAGTTGGCTGAAAGCTAACAAGCTCAGTCTAAATGTTGCTAAAACTGAGCTAATGATTATTGGATCAAGACAAAGGCTATCTGCCCAATGTGACGATGTAGTAATCAGAATTGATGACCAAATTATCAAGAGAGTCGTTCATACCAAATCCTTGGGTCTTACCATAGATGCTCACCTCTCTTGGGGTAAACACGTTGAAGAGATTTGCAAGAAAGTCTCTTCAGCTATAGGCGCCCTAAAACGTGTGCGGCCGTTTATATCCAAAGAAACTGCAATTATAATTTATAACACCTTAATTATGCCTCATTTTGATTACTGCAGCCCCGTCTGGGACTGTTTGAGTGGTTACTTGAGTGATAAGCTCCAAAAATTACAGAATCGCGCAGCCAGAGTTATTACTAAATCACCCTTTGATGCGAGCTCAAACCACCTTCTTTCCACCCTCAGCTGGGAGAGGCTATCTCTTCGCCGAAAGAAACAAAAAGCCTTAATAATGTATAAAACCATGAATGACCTTGCTCCGGATTATCTACAAAGTCTTTTCTCTCAGCGTCACTCTGCTTACAACTTAAGAAACTCTGAGGGAAGGCTGACCCTGTCCAAACCAAGCACCAATTATTTGAAACGAAGCTTCTCTTACAGCGGGGCCATGCTATGGAATAACTTGCCCAAAAACTTAAAAAATGCTGCATCCGTTGAGCATTTTAAGCGAAATATCAAGAAGGTAGCTGATATATCGGATTCCCACACGGCAATCATGTAAAGCAGTTGTAATTAGTTTTAGTTTTTAACTTAAGCTTAACTGATGGTTTTCCGTGTTTAAATAAAGATTTACAAACATACATACAAGCCAAAGAAAGTCCGCGACGAAGGATGGAGCAGCACATGTTGATAGCCACTTTTATCATCAAAAGAAATTTGAAAATGGCCAGGAAGAACATACCTGGGCAAGTCCGGAATGTGGTCAAGCTTAAAAGGGAGGTCTTTAATCCACAAATTCAAAGATCGTTCATCGTGGCATAAACGAGGCTTGGAAGGTTCCACAGTGAGGGGAAGGACCAAATGGGGGGAAGTTACTTCGCCAGCCCTGCCCCAAACCGCAAGTACCCCAGCGTCTACCCAATCGACGACAGTATCAGTGATAAAGCACCGGAATTGTTCACAAACCTTGGCGCGGTCAAGTCGCATAGGAGGAGGGAACAGCGAATCATATGAGGAGCCGTTTAAAGTTCCCTTTGAAGGGCTTGAAAAGCCGATCGATCCTAACACCCTCCTTAATAATCTCCATAAGGTCTACCTGAGATGAACCACGCCCGCTCAGCAAGTGCTCCCATACGGACAAGTGGTTGTGGATTTCGCCCGCTCGGAAATATTCAGGGCTGGGGAAACGAAGCTGGTTTAACAAAGCTTGACTGGGCCAGGCTGAGACCATACTTGGTGAAGGGAGGGGGCCAACGAAAGGGGAGGGCCCCTGCGTAATACCACATAGGGGGATATCACCCTTTGACGAATTTGCGGCAACTGCAACAACCCTGGCATGGAAAGAGGCAGGGTCCTAAAAAGGGGAACAAAGGAAAAAATCCCGTGAAAACCAAAAAAGGAAACAAGCAGGGAACCCACCCCTTCGTTGACCCCGAGCTGCGAACTAGGTCCGAAATTGAGACACAGAGCAGGTCCCCCCAAGGTCAACGAAGAAAGCGGATGTGGAAGAACGAGAAAGGGAACGAAAGAAACAAGGCTAATGAAAATAACAATTTATTTGAAAATAAAACACAAACTGTCTCAAAAGCCAGGTCTAGGAACTAAAAACGCCCGGCTCGTCCCCGATCACTTTGACGTCTCACCGGGTTATTACGGCATGAACGGGCAACATGCCCCCATTTAAAGCATCGAAAGCACTGGGTGCTTTGCTGAGGCGGGTAAGGAGACGGTCTACGCGCAATGGATCCATAGCCAGAGGGGGGAGGAGGAGCCTTGTCCACGCCCTTCAAAATAGTAGTGGCTTCCCTGGCAACTTTAGCACGAACAGGATCCCCCAATAAAAAAAAGGCGCTGCAGCTGAAGGTGGTCCGAGGCATCCGTCCTGGCTCTGATCTCATCAAGAGCAGCCGCATACTCGTCCGCTTTCTTGTGGCTTTCGTTTCTTGCCATACGAACCAGAGACTGTAGCGGATCAAGGGCCTCATATTTGTCGAACATCGCGGTAGAGCGACTGATATGTCGACGCAAGGCTGCGAGAGCTGACTCTGAACTTACCAAAGTCTTCAGCTGCTCCAACGACTTAATCTTGTCTTCAAGAATCTTAATACGGGCAACGGCCTATGACAAAATAAACAGCCCAAACCAATATGACCTAAAATTCAAATTTACTTTTCATAAACAATATCCTGCAACACGTAATACCTTCCATAATGGTATAACACAACAATAGATTGCCTCTACCAGAGGTACACGCAAAAACGGTCGCACAACAACGCGTTGCCCGTACCAGTACCATACAGAAACAGTCACGCAACAGCACGTTGCCTCACCAGCTGTGTACGCAAGTACAAGACGTTGCTTTCACCAGTGGCATACGCAAAGCGGTCACGCAACAACACGCCGCCTTTACCGGTGGCATACGCAAAAGAGTCACGCAACAACACGTTGCCTTCACCGGTGGTACCCGAGAAAACAGTCATGCAACAACGCGTTGCCTTTACCGGTGGAAAACGAAAAACAATCACGCAACGATATGTTGCCTTCACCAGTGGTACCCGCAAAAACAGTTACGCAATAACACGCTATCCTCATCAATGGAATAAAGAAAAAACGCAACAAGACGTTGCCTTCACCGGTGGCACACGGAAAACAGTCACGCCACACGTTGCCCTCACCGGTGGTACACGCAAACAGTCACACAACAACACGCCGCCTTCACCAGTCGCAAACGCAAAAACAGTCACGCAACAACACGTTGCCTTCACCGGTGGTATACACAAAACAGACGCGCAACAACACGTTGCCTTCACCAGTGGTACACGCAAAAAACAGTCACGCAACAACGCGTTGCCTTCACCGGTGGTATACGCAAATAGTTTACTCAACGATACTTTGCTTTGACCAGAGGTCACGCAAAAACAACATGTTGCCCTCACCGGTGGAATTTGCGAAAAAAGCGCCAAAACAACGGGTCGCCTTCACCAGCGGAATACAATAACAGCCATGCAACAACACGTTGCCTTCACTGGTTGAATACCACAGTAACGTCCACGCAATTGCCTAAACTGGCGGTACGCCGCAAGAAACGCCACGCAACAACAAATAGCTTAGACTAGCGGAAAACGCATGCAAAAAGAACTAAACCAAAGTTTTTTCTTTTTTCTTTTTTTTTTTTTTTGACGTAAATTCACCCACACCGGGAGACGAAGAAACACCCGAACAATGCTAGCCAAAAACAAAACGAGAAAGTCTAAATTGCGGAAGCTGAAAAACGCAACAGAGGGCCACACAGGCATGCAAAAATACGAGGAAACAAAAGCCCGAAAACAATACGGAGCATGAAAACAATAGCTTCAAAGGAGTATACAGGTTTACCGGAATAAACCCAAACAAAAGAACCGAGAAAGAAAATATAAATGAACCGGAGACAAACGTAGGCACTAAAACTACAGGCCGCGGGTAAAACACGATAACAAACATAAACCTGGCTAAGGACCAACAATATTGCCAGGAAAATAACCTCTTCCACGGTTTCAACAGCCGGGGCCCGGTCCGCCACTAGAACTGGAGCCGGGGGCGGTGCGAGAACCGGATCAACAGCAGGCGGTTCTTCTACAACTGGCGGTGGCTCAACGGCAGCGTGCTCCACGATTGGAGCAGCGACGGGAGCGGGTGGAGGGGGAAGACGATGTTCTGCCATCTATGCTGGTGGCGGTTTATTGTGCAAGGAACAGAAGCGAAAGCTGGCCGTCGTCCCGGAGTACGGTTGAAATGACCACGTTTCAGGCAGGGCGATAAAATATATACTCTAAGACCGCAAAGCATCAACACCGCAATAAGCGTGCGCGGAAACGGGGGAATTCGAACGCATAATGAAAACTTCTGACATGAGCTAATTAATTATGCAGTGAGAATAGTAAAAGAACATTTGAAACTGGGTATGTTCTTACTACTTTTATTTAAGCTTAACGTTAAACTCAAACACAGCTGCTCATTGTTATTGCGCAGATACCAAATAGACAATATGTGCTTAGATGACAGTTTAAAGTATTGGATTATGGCTATGAAAACAAATAAAAATTTTATACCTTTCTCCTAAAGCATGCAAGCAAGCTCTCGGAGTAGCGGGTGGGAGGAAGGAGCGGCGAAGAGAGAGCTTGCACGGGTCTAGCTCTCATAAATTTCATTCTGCCCCTAGTATCCGATGTGGCTTCTCAGATGTCAAGCTGTCAAAATTGGACCAATGAGATCTTACTTGATCGTACTTGAAATTTTCCCGGGAACATGCGATTTGCCTAAAAATGTCTACAAATACTCCGACGAAAGTCTGTTTAGGAAGAAAGCCCATTCTTGAAAATCCAAATATGATTGTTGTCCGTTTTGGATTTAAGAAACATTAACTTTTGCCTGTCGGTAAGATAAATAGGACATCTTTACCCTGAAGCAAAGCTTCATCCACCTGTCGTTGTTCGGGTTTTAAATTTAACGTGAACTTCAGATGGAACAAAAAATCCTTGCAAGCTTTGAGAAGAAAATCACCACTATCAAAGCATGCGTCCATGCTCGATGATACATTACGTCATCTCCCAATCAAAATCAGGCAATCGGCATTTTGCATCCAAATTTTGGGACACAGAAATGAAAATTTGTAAGAGACCCGTGCAAGCTCTCTTTCCCCCGCTCCTTCCTTCTTCCATCACTCCGAGAGCTTGCTCGCAGGCTTAAACTAGAGCGTGACTTTCGGTCAAAGTCAATTGTCCTGCTTCACACGATCAAAAGCCCGACAGGGAGGATAGTCTCAGTATATACCGTTTCCATGGCAACACGAGTAAACATAAGCGGGCCTTTAAAATCGGCTTTGTTCCTGGTTTTGTTTATTTGCAGGAAGTCTGGGCCCGGTTGTTCGAAAGCCGATTAACTTAATCCAGGGTTAGTGAAAACTTTTGTTTCATATTTTCAACTTTTTTGGTGAAAGTTTCTTTTGCTTATTTTTGTTTTCCAGGATTGAGTTCTTCTAATGTAAAGTTTTACCGAATATCAGCTTTAAACAACATTTGGGAGTAGAGAAATAATTTTTTCGGTTAATTTTTAATCTGGATTAGCGTTAAGCGGCTTTTGAACATCCGGGCCCTGGGGCCAGTTGTTCAAAAGCCGGTTAACGCTAATCTTAGGTTAAAAATTAACAAAGGAGTTTTATTCTCTATTCCCAAATGCTGTTTAAGGCTGATATTCGGTAAAACTTTACATTAGAAGAAGTCAATCTTGAAAAACAAAAATAAGCCAAGGAAACTTTCACCAAAGCGTTGAAAACATGAAACAAAAGTTTACGATATAAATCCTGGATTAAGCTAATCGGCTTTCGAACAACTGGCCCCTGGTCGTTAGTTTTTTTTCTTTATAATTTACATGCAACAAGCTTGTAACGATGCTTACAAGTTAACACTTTTAATAATAATTTGACAGAGAGATCTTTAACTATCCCTTGTTGAAGGTTCACCGCTCCTGGTTCACTGGAATATCTAGAATTTCCTCTCTTAAAGTTCAATTTTTTTTCAATACTCAGTGACTCATTTCTTAAAGTATTTTGGTGCCAAATTTCGTTAAATTCTAACGAGTGGTTCTCGAGAAATAGGCGTATTTCCGAGAAAGCTATTTCGCATTCAATCGCAATTTTTTAACTTGCTAATTGCATGCGCTGCATATAGCTGGGTTCTTTTGATAACAAAGAAAAATCTGCGAATTGCGAAGTTCTTTGCATCCTTACCTTTCTAACATACATTCCTCATAAAAGAGTAAAACCATCAAAACACTTTGTTCAGTTATGAGGAAAAATAGTACAGATAGCAAAAGCATTGAGCAAATAGAATGATTACTGTATCCGTGAATCCTTCAATCGTGTTGTACTTGAAGAACTTCAGTTAATCAAGAATTGCCAAAATCCTTTATTGTGAATCGTAAATACACTGATATTGATGACAATAAATCATTATTTACACCGTGGCTGTAACTGTAACTATAGCATGTGTGGAGAGGTCGATACATTAGAGAGATTTAGCATTGCATGTTTGTGAAACTGACTGCTATACGGATGGCCACATCAACAAGTGCAAATGGGTAATCAGGAATCCTAATTTTGTTGATTCTTTGTTTTTCAGGTGCTTATTGCCATTTTTCCCAAGAGTGAGATAAGGTGTTTTGATGTCATGTCTAAAACATGGAAGCAGTTGCCATCAATGCCCCAACTAAATGAGGCCACAGAATGCTTCTGCGCTCATCATGTTGGTAATTATTTGTATGTTGCAGCAAAAACCAATGAGGACTTTGTCATTTGTTGTTATGACATAGTTCGTAGCACTTGGGGAACACTCCCACCATTGCCAAACTCAACCAATCAAATTGGCTGCTTATGTTATTTTGAAGACCACATTTATGTCATTTATCAGTCTTCTGCATCATTCAGATATAACGTAGCTACAAATCACTGGCAATCCATAGCTACATGTAGCTCAAGTGCTGTTTGCAACTTGAGTCCAAAAACATTTTGTAACAAAGCAGCTGTTGTGTACAAATCTTGCTTGTATGTATTATATGGTCAAGGTAGACGTAGGCGTGCAGACATGTTTCTTGACTTTTACTACTCTGATGCATTTGCGTCTGCACTATTTTGCTTTGATCCAAGCAGAAATGTGTGGGAACAGAAAGCATCAACAACAACACCACACTTTGGATCCAGTCTTTTAGTAGTAAACAACAAACTCTATGTTGCTGGGGGGACTTGCTCTATTTCTACACATGACCTTCCTGAACCTGATGGTGGAGCAGCTGCAATTGAAGTTTACGATGAGCAAGCGAACGCTTGGTCTGTAGTACAACAAACACACATTCCCCCAAACAATCTCGGAGCTGTAGAAGTTGGAGGGAAGGTGTTTTTCATCATTAACTGTTTTCCAGTTGACAGTGGTATTACTATCACACCAGGACAGGTCTATCCAGCTGTTTTGGATGGGTGGGAAAACTTAGGAAAAGTTATCAAAAGTGCAGTTTTGTGCTATGTTCCGGTAAAAAGGGAGAATCTCAAAGCAGAAAATACATAAGCTGGGTTTGAAAGCTTTGATATCCACAGGCAAGTTAAGGACAGCAATTGTTAGTAATTTCCAAGTGATGTTTACACACTGCATTGTATTAAAAAGAATCTATGTTCAATCTACTGTAGGTACCAGTAACTTCCTCTAAAGTTTTGCAGCATTAAGACATTTTTTGTTTTGAAAAATTGCTCACCCACAGGTGAATCTGCATAATTATCCCCATTTTTACATTCCCACGTCATCAAATTGATATTTTATAATGCCTGCAAAATTCTTGCACGCTCATTGGTTAATTTTTATTGTAAATAAGCGGACAGACACATAAATTTATAATTTATGCGAGGATGACGTGAACTGCTTGCGTCAGATTGAAGTTTCTCACATTTTTATCTCGCGTTCTTCTCGTGTTTTGACTTAATTTTGACCCCTCTGCCTTTTTGGTTATCGTAAAAAACAAATTGATGACAGTTTTTCATGCGTCTGTCCTGTTATTGACAATGAATTTCGTCATAACATTGTAAAAGTAGTCTGCGGATCCTCTCGGCTATCCACAGCTACTTTGACAATCTTATGACGCAATTCATGATCAATAACAGGAGAGACGCATGAAAAACTGACGTCAATTTGTTAATTCTGGTGCGAGTTGGTTTTTGGCACTCTGGGGCTGTGGTTGAAAATATCTCTAAGCATGTCATAAATGACTGTTACCAACAGAGTTCAGTAAGCTAGACCCTATGTTTTTTCCACAGCAGTAGAAAGCAAAACCATTGCTTTGCATTTGAGCTCTAGTACTCATGCAATGCAATACTAATGGCCTGTCAACCGTGGATGAGATCTCATGAACTCTCTTGTAAACTTGGCTGGTATCCTATAAACAGAGCAAGACACTAGCTGCTCTTTTTGAAACTCCTTAATAACAAATCAGCCTCTCCATATCTCACTGATAAGCGTCAGTTCCTCGTGTTTTCACAGAGTTAAATACAAGCTCCTTATTTAAATTACTATCTCCTAGAGGTGCAGTAACTGCTGGAAAAGCACATTCTACTAAAAACATTGTTCTATTGAACTTTTTACAAGTCTTGATCCCATTATTATAAATTTGGATCTAGTCTAATCTTTGTAATGATGATAACTTAAGATTTCTATAACATGTTGGTACCTTTTGTTGTGTTCCATTTTACAATTGCATATTTTTATTGTCATTAATTTTTAAAGATAGGGCAGCCATACTTAGGTGATCAATTGTGATTATTTCGTGCTGCCAAACGTACATTACCAATTCCAGACATTGCGGCGGCAAGCACAGCTTACAATAATTGCCGGTAGTAACTTACTGTAAAATATTTGCAAATAGAGTAGAAGTTCCTGAAGTGTTACAAGACATTTTACACTAGTCTTTAAATGCATTGTGTAATATTAATTTAATAGAAGAAATCTTGTTTTAAAAAGCATTTTGTAATACTAATAACCTGACGGAACATGTTCCTTTATTACTGTAATAAATGTTCATAAACTCTGACATGTCTGTCTCCATTCTTTTGCTTTATATCTCTCTCACCAAACAATGCAGACCAGCAAGCACATTACGCACTTAAACCAGACTTGACAAAGTTTGGGAATATATTTGATTGTTTACCGGCAATAGTTCAGCTGTAATCCCCAAGTCATCCCTTCCATCGACTTTGCAGATCTTTGTTCATGAAGCCAGTCTTATGGCTGACTGACGGCAGGAATGTGAGAGGAATAATGAACCACTACATTTCAGTCCATTCACTTCCTTGAATCATTAAATGGTCCTCTTGAGCCCCGCGGGGGTGGCCCTATTGTCTTCATATGGGGTGTTGAAACAATAGCCCCCGAAAACCTAGGGACTGTTGGACGAAAATGAGACTGTAGTGCAACAGCATGTGCTCCGAAAGGAACAGTTGGGTGGGTGTGGACTGCCATAGGCTGAGCTGTTACGACTTGATGACGAGGATACTGAGTGGGGATGGTGTGTCGAGCAGGGGGAATTGGCACAGGGATTGGGAGGGATGGGGTGTGAGTTGTGTACACCTGCTGCATTGTGGCATAGCTCACACTTGGCTGTGTACCCTGCCACTGACTAGGGGAGGGGTGAGATTCTGATTGCAAAGTTCCTGATGGCTTCCCTCGTCTGCTAATGCTATTGGTTGTTCTTGTCATGCGTCCACCCTGATTGGAATGGTCTGCATCCCATAGCTTGCAAAGCTCTTCACCAATTTTAGGTTCTAGCTCCTGAAATTTTACAAAATATGTGTAAGTGACAATAACAGAAGGAAATTCACTTGGTTGAATCATATCATCATTTTAAGCTCAGCTGGTACTTAAAACTAATGAATTTATTAATTTGCATCTGAATTGTGAGACAAAGCCCATGGAGGAACAATCATAAGACATGTAGGCCAAGTCCTTACAAAGGTCAAAACCTCCGTGTGGAATTTTCCACAAGCTGAATTTCAAAATAAGTGGAAAATTACTTTCAGTTACAATTGGAGCCTGGGAATAGATCAATCAGGTGAAAGTAGGCAGCAATTGTTTTGTTGCGTCATTATATATTATTCTGACCTTTTTCCCACCTAGCCACCCAACCCAAAGGTTCTCCGGTACTGTATTTTTGGCAGTGGCATAATTATGTGCCCCCTGTCATGTACCACAGGACAAGATAATTTTCTGACAAATTCATGGTCTGTGTTTTTTGTTGAGATTAAAATAAAGGTAGTGGTGAGATGGTTGGCTTGCCATAAATACCATGATTGTTGTGTTTGAAGATTACTCAAACGGAAAACAGACAAGAGTAACACTTAACTTTAAAGCAGGAACATCAAGCATTACACCCAATTGGCCACACAATAATGGCCATCAAAAACAAGGCAAGAGGTAGGAGGCTACTTGCTTTTAGACGTAATTATTATTATAGTATAATTGACCACAAGAAGATCTTCAAACATTCAGCGTAATCAAACATGTGACTGACCTGTCCATCACGACTAATCTGAACCTTCTTATGATCATTCCACGGGTTTACCAAATGATGAGCTTGCTGGAATGGAATATTAGCCCTATGAAAGAAGGAGACAGTAATATTTAAAAATAATACTGTTGATCATTAATCCATTGAGACAAATCCAAAAAGAACAACAAATCAGGTATTATTGGGAATCAAAGTATACTA
Source organism: Montipora capitata (assembly GCA_949126865.1). Lineage (NCBI taxonomy): Eukaryota > Metazoa > Cnidaria > Anthozoa > Scleractinia > Acroporidae > Montipora > Montipora capitata. The sequence goes on from OX421448.1 coordinate 58,396,624, forward strand.
AGGGTGCGTTTGATTGACCGTATTCCGGAATAGGAATACATGGAATAGAGGTTAGAAATCCTTCGTTTTTACGAAAATTCACATTAAAATTGTCAAACACCTCCTAAAATGCTATTTTAAACATATCTTCATTATCCTTGTTGCTTCAAAACACCAGACATGCCGTTTTAAATTACTCGACTGAAGTGTTCTCATTCCGGAATAGGGTCAATCGAACGCACCCTAAGTTTAATAATTATGAAAGTAACTAAGCAAGAAAGATCAACACAATGGAAAGCATTTTCAAAGAAGCGCAAAATATCCCAGGCTTGGACAAGGACTTGAACCCATAGCCACATGACTGTGCTGCGCTGCTCTACCATTTGAGAAATTTGGCCCTCTGGTAGCTCTGGTCAGTTGAAAGTTCTTACTATTATGTTGTGGTTCAATTTTGATTAATAATTTTTTCTTTGTCTAATATATAAAGAAGGAGATATACCGTACTTGACGAGCCTGAACTGAAATGTACATGTACAGTACCTAAGCCCTTGCAATATGAAATGAAATGAACTCAGAACAACAAATTACTAACCTAAAGGCAACGACCAAAGCTCATACCCTGTTATATTTTATGTTCAAGTCAGTAAAAATTAATCTCACTTTGCCACAGACATAAAATTGAAGAAGCTTTTAGGAAAGTGTAGTTAAATTTGCAATGTTTGACTAAATAAGTCATTAAAATCAAGGGGTGTGTTTCTAAAAGAACTGAAACTTGGTATTAACTGGATTGATAAAATTAAGTTAACTTAAAGGTAAATTGACCACTGGAATGAGCTGACATTTCGATTGTTCCCTCTTTGGCAGAGCCCAATTGGTATTCACATCTTTAGGCTCTGAATGTCAGCTTTTTTTCCCAGCGGGGTTAGGGTTGGGGGGGCGGGGGTCCCATATGAAACAGATGGGGATGCTCATCGTCTCGCTTAGGGGTGTAAATTTTGGATTTTGGTCTCGCTTAGGGTGTTCCGGGCAAAGCGCCAGTATTTAAAGCCGCCAAGGTCTTGTTTAGGGTTCCGCGAAGAAACAGAGAATTACGCGAAGAGAAACAGAAGTCTTTTTTTTTTTCTTTTTAAATCGTTTTGTTTACCGCATTACCTCTGTTATAAATCAAAGATTTCTACAAATAGTAGAGAACAATATAATCCGATTAATCAGTGACAATAAAGGAAGCGTTATGACAAGATGTCTTTGTGCTTTGTCTATTGTTTGTCTATGACAGGAAACTCAGCGGGTTTAGTGCTTACAAAATTACAAAACAATCATGCTAAAAATATCCATGAGCTGGTTTCCCGGGGCTGGTTTATGGATTGTTGTCTCAACGTGTTCTAAGAGTCTCTTTTAGGGGTCAACATTTGCTTAAGCCACGCCCAGATTGGTCTCCTTTAGGGGTCACAAAAAGCTTGAGCCACGCCCAGATGGTCTCCTTCAGGGGTTAAATTCAAAATTTCCAACGAGCGTCCCCATCTGTTCCATATGGGAGTCCCCCCCCCCCGGGCTTTTTTAATGCATTGACAGTAGCTAGCCAAGCTTATCAACTCAGTTATACATAATATTATATAGTTTAACATAGATCATTTTAAGTCATCAAAAACAGAATCAAGTAAACCCACTTCTTCATCCATTCTACACTGAACACTCCGCTGAGTGAACTTGAACCAAACTCAGGCGACTTTTCTTTACCAATGGGGGAAGTCATCCGTGCATAACCTTGAAAATGTGGAGTCATCAGCCATTATGATCACATTACCATGGGATGATGAAATAATTATAATATTTTAAGCCATGGACTGACTAGAGTAAGTATAAAAGTAAATGATTTATTCTTCATTAATGCACTACTGGACAGATGTGTTTCGATCTAGAAAGCCATGAAACTTTTCAGATGTATTTGGAGTGCTATGAATCCCTTGGTATCCTCAAAAGGAGGATATATGTCAAGACCAATTCAACCTTTTCTTAATTAAAACAATGTAGTTTGAATTTACAAATAATCATTTCTTTCTGGATCCAAAAAAAAGTGGGACTTTTGAGAAACATCAAGCCCCTGGGTCAATTACCTTGAAAATGGCCACTTCCTTGAACAGAGAAGACAAGAATAACAAGCTTGGTTTCCTAACAATGAAAAATATGATTGTACCTAGTAAATAATTATTACAATAATCAGACATAAACATGGATGAATTTGCTAAGAAAACTGTTTCAAGCTGTAGTTTAATTAATAAGATGACTTTGGTGTCCCACAGTTTTTTTTATGGATTCCAGTCAGTTTATTCAGTGAGAGTGCTTTCAAATAATTAGTGGCCAACATAACACCAAACCCAAAGCAATCTATAGAACAGAGATCTATCAGTAATGCCTTGGGCGTACAATCATGTACTTTCATAATGAAAATCCCAGTTCACCCAAAGAGGAGACTGAAGGGAACTAGGCTGTTACTCTAGGTATAGTTGACATACATCCTGCATAGTCTAGTACTAGGAAGGATATATTGCAGGATGCCAATGGCAAGAAACTCCAACAATAAAACAAGTAAATAAGGAGTTTATTAAAAGCAACAAACAAGATAGCACAAACAAGAGCTCAACAAAACTATACCATTTGGCAATTGATCTGTTTATTTCTTTTCCATTCTCATCCTAACAACTATGGTTATGGTTTAGGATTTATATAGTGCACATATCTCAAAGTCTCATTGCACTATACAATTATTTTTTCTAAGGTGAGATCGGATGTCAGGTTGCCACTATCAGTCTGTACATGTATTTGATCTCACCCACCCACCAAACTTAATGTGAAAGGAGGACAGACACAACACCGGGGGTCTCCCATCTACTCTTCACGAACAATGTGTGGGTCGTTATAACGTCCCACAGGACTTACTGTTTATAGTCCTTATCTGAGAAGACTTGAAGTAAAACCATTTGTGGGTGTAATCATAAAGGCAGTACTTTCTCCCCAGTTATTTTATAAAAAACCTGAGTGTTGGTCCAGCTGGAGTCGAACTCACAACATCCCATATGGCAGCCCGGTGCACAACCAACTGAGCCACTGGTGCACGGTACATGACCAAAGTTTATCATTCGGTGATGTGCGTGAGCACCCAATAACACTTTCTTTTACATCCTCTTAATTATTAAAATAGCAATTTAGTTCCTTGATAGACAAAACACATTTTACATACTGACAGACAGACTTAACACATTTTCAGTTGATGTTCTCAAAGCAGGTGTTATTGCAGCTCTAGCAAAAGCTCCCTTGTATAATCACAAGTAAAGAAAACAAAGTACAAGGAACTGGACAGGTGCTAATCACTATAGAAAAATCACTTGTGATACTTAATTGCAAATGCACTAGCAATAAGTAAAGCTCTAGCGACCCCTGCAGATCAACTACAGTGTAACATAATGGACTCTCCAGCAGATAACAGGAAAACAGTGACAGTAGAATATGACTGCAAAGCTTAGGCAAGAAGCTGACCTTGAAGGCACGGTTAAGCTTCTTCTCATTGGCCAGTGTTGTTGCCCAAATGCCCTTGTAAAAAGACAAATAAGAAATAAATAATGATAAAGATAATGACGTTGTTAGGGTGGTAACACCTCCCTGCAAATTTAAAAATACCCTTTACAATAAAATTAAAACCCGAGAGTGAGACTTATGGATTTACTCTCACTCTCTAATGCCAGACGATTTTACTCACCAATGGGGCCGCTTTAGGGATGAAAGGGTTAACAACATCCAGACCTACTCAAAAACTGTCCTCTTTTATGAACCCTTTCCGTCGTGAGAGTGCATGAGACTTTACTCTGTCTAACACCAGATAATTTTACTCATCAATGGGTGCCACTTCAGGGACGAGTGGGTTTATGAATATAACTTGAAATTACTTCAGAAAGTAAACTGATGGCTAAAATAAATATAATAAATTATTACTACTAAAAAAAATGACCAAATAAAGCTAATCTCCTTTTCAAAACCACGATTGAAGAACGCAGGTTACCTTAGCCATGGAGATGTCCAAGTTTCGTTGATTGTTGCATTTCATAATAAAGTAGCGAGTTACTGAAAAGAAGAAGTATGAAATTCAATCCTTTTTCCCAGGGGGTGGTATAAATTAAAGTACAATGTGGATTAAAATCTATAATAAGACTAATAACATGCTCATGTAAGAAGTCTTTAATTCCTTCATTTATGCATTAATAATAATTACTATTTGTAAAGCTTCTTTAATTTGTACATACTTCATAAACTAAAACACTACCTGCCTTTAATAATTAATTTTTAGCATTTGCTATTTGTGGGAAAGAGTAACCAAATTGTATGTACGGGCAAAGCAAGTTAGTGTAAACTTAATGTATCTAATGCATTAATTTTGTGTTTATGCAGTAATGAAGTGGTGCATGAATTTGTCCGATTGTACTCAGACAAACACGACTATTCCATTTGAATGTAACACTAGCTAGACTTGGCACACTAGTGGAAGTGCTCACTGCTGCTGCCAGAGTCTACATGTAAATCCTGCAAGTGATACCCCATAAATGTGGTGTTTTTGACAAAATTAGTTAGTAGCCTACCCAGATGCCCAATGGTTATTCTAAGCAAAACCAAAAAACCCTAACAGCTATCCCCGCAACTCCATTATTACTAACTATCATGATGATTACTTACCTTCAGTTGATTATCTCAATTTCATTAACCCTTTCACGTCAAAACCAGCATAAACCGGCCAGACTTAGTATTTTACTCTTTCTAACACCAGACGATTTTACTCATCAGTGGGAAACCCCTGGGAGTCAATGGGTTAATGGCGTAGAAATCACAAAATAGTTGGTTATTATTATCATTTCTGTCATTCCTCACCTTCTCGTTGTTGATTTGGACGTGTCATCCACCCTAGGCTTTCCCCAGATGCTTTAGTATCATTCTACTCCAAGCCAACAATAAACAAAACATAAATATAACAACAACTTTTAATTTTCTACACATTTGAAACAGGAAGTAAGCCCTGGATTTTCAACTTCCAAAAAAAATTCAATGTTGACCACTGGCAGACAAGTTCTTACACTACATTTTTCAAAACAAGGGTTTTTTTGTTTCATTTCTGGGATGGCACATGAACAGAGTACTTTTTTGCTAAGGTATATTGTTTATCTGATCATAAACTATTATATAACTTACTTGAGGTGACATAGGTCTTTGGCTTTTAGCTGGTGAACCTAAAAAATGCATGGTGTCAACTGAAAAAAAAATTCTTCAACCACACTGTATAAATAATTTATTTACCAAAACTGAACTACAGCTGTACCTGAAGAATTTCTATTCTGCTCTCTTGAAGAAAACTGAGCTGCAAAGTGGGACCTGTCAAAAAAAAAAAAAGAGGCAACTGATAAACCTTTATAACTTAATGAAGAATATCAAAACAGATTACACAAAAAAAACAAAGCAAAACTTGCAATATACTTCCAAGTTTACAAGAGAATGAGCACCAAAAAAGGCACATACCTTTCCATTCTCATTCTTGAATCAGTTCCACTTTCATTACCTGCCGATCACAAAATGACGAATGTTAAGGTATTTGAGTGGACCTGGACGCTCCAAAGGAGTTCCCCACTAACAAATAAAACCACCTGGCATTAGACAAAGTAAAAGTGGTTGTTTCAAGAGAGAGAGGGTTTATAGGGAGACTCAATGAATTTAAATTAATTAAGGTCAACAAAGAAAGGTGTTTTATTATTTTGTCAAAACTAGCTGTAGGTGGGTAGGAGGAAAGGGGACAATTAGGTTAGCCAAATTAAATTCCACTAGATATAGACATCATCAACAGCGCAGTGGAACAATCTCTCACCAGAAATTATAACATCTACTTTGCTACGTTCGTTCAGGCAATCTGTGTGTAATCTTACATACTGATTAGTAATTATTTTTATGTTATTGTTTTATTCATTGTTGTAATTTTCTTTTAAAGCAGTCTTCAATACTCTGTTAAGAGTGAAGACTTAACTGGTAAATAAATAAATAAACAACATTAGGTCACTGAGAAGAATGAAATTCGTGCCAAATACATATTAACTCTTGATACTGTTCACAACAAGGGCACCATAAATGTTATTTTTTTATGTTTACTTAAAAAAGACCTTTTACACAGAGAAACTTTATTGGCAAATTAATTAACGATTTTGAGCACTAAAACTTTTTATTGGTGTGCCTCAAAGCTCCCCTCCTCTTCTACAGTTTTTGAATTACTGAAAAAGGAATTCAAATGCTTTTTGTGATAAAGCAAGCACAGTCTATAGAAAGAGCACAAGAAACTGACAATTGAGAATGTTTTTGTCAAGTTTTACCAGGTCGCATTTGTCTTTGACGAGGTTGCAATGAAGGATTGATGACATGCTCCTCGGCTGACAGAACTGCTGCTACAGCATGAACAACCATCTAAAACAAAGAAAAACACAAGTATTACAAATTGTCTTTACCTATACTTCACCTACAGTAAATTTTATAACGAACCTTGGGAAAAGTATTTGAATGAATTACCAACAAATGAACTTCCAATTTTCAATGATGCTTTGGTAAGATTTGGAAAAATAATGGTGAAAATTAGGGCTTAATTGTTCCTCAAGAGAATGGTTTCTAAAAATATAATTATTTTTTGAGCATTACATTTTGGATCTGTAAAATTGAATGATATAACAACACGAGACTACAAGATAAAATACCACTTTTTTTAACATCACAATCTCACTGAAGTACAATAATTATTGTAATAAAGATAATCATTTAAAAAAGCATTTAAATGTAGTGTGCTGCTTTCGAGTGTTGAATAAGAAGATATCCGAAACTAATGTACATTGTATATTAAGCAATCTCAACGTCAACCAGTGGCACCACCGATAGAAGGGCTAATCTACGCAGACCAGGAAAGTGTCTCAGCCAGCTATTTGTAATACAAGAACTTCCCAAGCAAAATTGTCACATCTATTTGCAAACAATCACTTAACACCTTTTTCCACTTCAACTGCAGATGACCTGGATGGCTGCAAATGCAAGGGGTCACACCATAGGGCTTATATTGCATCTGTATCAACATTTAAGGTCTTAAAAATAACTGCATGGTAATCTCGTACCCAGATCTCTTGTGGCGATCTGGGTACGAGATTAACTGCATGGGTGATTAGAAAGTGCTGCTTTTCTAAATCACATCACTAATAATTATATCATGTGACATTAATTAACAATTATTATTTGCCGAAGGCGAAGTGATTATCGGTGAATATTCACCGAGACGAAGTCGAGGTGAATATTCACTGATAAATCACTGTGCCTGAGGCGAATAACTGTTTTAGTATAAATACACAGGTGATTATTTCAAAAAAGAGAAAAAAAAAACATTTAAAGAGGGTGCCCTATACTTTATACGTGAAGCGTGATGGGGCGATATATTTTCTCATGAATCGTGATTTAAAATTTTTTTTATTCGTGATTCGTGATTAAAGATGGTAAGATCTTTTCATGTCCACGTGAATGAATTTTTTTAATTAAACATGACCCGTGAATGAAGATTTGAATTAAACGTGATTCGTGAACCACTGTGTTTTGCGTGATGAATTTCCAGCCATTTTATTGTTTTCGAACGGCTTTGATTAGGTTTTGATAGGACATGGATTTCATTTGGATCGATAAAAGTCATAAAATAGACCACCAATGGTTTTTGAACAAATAAGATAAGACATTACGCCATCTTTTGTCGCGTATGCCGACAGACAACCTCAGAAAGATTGGAACCACGTGCTCTGACGTAGAGCTGGTTTGAAGTGAACCGGCTTCAAAAGAGAGAGGTGAATTGAACCAACTAGTGTCATTAGAGCGGGAATAGTCAGAACATTGACCAATATTTTGGCTTTCGTGCAGAGACGCTACATACATGAATACAATGGACTAACTGTGCATGACTGGTGCAGGAAATAAGGAAAACAACTTATACCACAAATAATATGTTTCCGTGAATTCAACGACAGTTCATTAACTCAGGAGACCTCAGGACACTAACAATCAAATTTTCAGTAGAAAAGCAGTCATCTACAGCGAACGACGGTGAACCGAGGCGTGCAAGCACACAAATCTTAGATTATTTTAGTTAAGGGTCGCATTAGTTAGAAGTCGAAATGTGGCTCCATCAAACAAGGACAAGTCCAGAGATTCCAACCCTCCCGATTTGATGTGTTCCCACTCGCTTTCCCGATTTTTATCAGATTCTCCTGATTTATCATGAAATTCTGAAAACAAGGAAAAAATTCTTATCTTAAGTACTTTTTTGCGATCTGAGTGTAAAACGTTTAATACGTATCCTCAGGAGTATCCTATAATGTCTTGCCCAGTCTCCCCATTGAATACCCTGTGTTGAGCAGACTCGTAAGGCCCGCAGTCTTACTCAGTGATAAGAATAAAGACCTTATAGAATATCACAAAAATGGTGTCAAAATGCAGGAAATGCCACTTGAGAGAAACTGAATTTGCAAAATTTCCGGGGGGAGGGGGTTAACCCCGGACCCCTCCTACAGGCTTGTGCCTTCGGCGCTAAAAAATACTCCCTAATTTCCTACAAAACTCAAAAGGGGTTGGAATCTCTGCAAGTCAGACAGACCTGCGATTTAGATGACCACTCGATCGAAGAGTCAAACTCGGAGGATAAACACCTTTATAGAAAGAAGTGAAAATATTAATGCGTGAATTTCGTTTTTATTTTTACATGAAACGTGATCGTCTCGAATTTCGAGTGAACGTGAAAGAATTTTGAATATTATTCGTGACACGTGAAAAGGCGAAATATTTTTGCGTGACCGAGTTTTACAAAGGGGTATAGGGGACCCTCTTTAAACACAAAATCATCTTCACTTACAGTGGCAAAAATACTACTGGCAGCCATTTTGTCCGTCGAGGTGATTATCGGCTGTCGTGATAATCCGAGATAGCGAGCCAATGAGAGCACGCAATTTTGTATAATCACCTGTGTATTTATATTAATTAAAATTAAAGGTGCAAAACAGTTAATACCTCATCCACTTGTGACCATGGCCTTGATGGAGATCGTATTCTTCGGATAACTAATGCCTGCATCTTGTGACGCAAATATGACACGTGGTTTACAACCTGCAATGATACAGAACCGATCCCTTAAGCACGAGGGAAACACAAAAATAAATCAAAGCAAGTTTAATGGTCTAGCTCCCTTGGGTCTCATGTAGCTCAGGGACAAAGCATCTATTGTAATTAAGTAAACTATCTAGTAATTCCAGAGGTTGTTGGTTCAACTCCCACAAAAGAGCCTTTAGATTATTTTATATCCCTGGGCTTTCATCAAAAAATGTTTTATTACAGAAATCAATGACTGGTTGTCTATATTATTTTTATTCATAGGAGATAACTAAATAATATTTTTCATAAAACATGGAAACAGTTTGCATTGAATTAACCACTCTTCCTACAGTATTTCTGGGATAAGTCTTTATTTAAAACCGTGACTCACAGACTTTACCACAATGTTTCACAAGAAAAGTAGGGTTTCTAAAATGGTCTTGATACCACAAGTGCTACTAATATTAATTTTTTAAAAATACAACCACACTTTTGAGTTGAAGGAACGTGTTTCGATGTTTCAAACATCATCATCATCACTTATAATAGTCTCCTTCGCTGCGAAGGAGACTACATCATAACTATGATGATGATGTTTGGAAAATCGAAACATGTTCCTTAAACTCAAAAGTGTGGTTGTATTTTTAAAAATATTAGTAAAAGAAAGTAGGACTCTTTCACATTATTATCAAGAAATTTAAAATCTATTAATAGGTAATATTATTCACAGTTCACTAGTCTAGAATACTCTTTATCACCCTCAAGAAAAATAACTGCACTCCCTACAGCTACCTCTTGGTTTGCTGAAAGTGCTATCCAATCATCCACCTTGAATGACATGCCTTTGTCTTTATTCTTCTCTCCTGTGGTGTCGTCTTCTGTTTCACTGTCACTGCTCTCACTCTCTCGCACAAAGCCTTCTCCAGGGTATCTCTCTCCATCACGAGAAGTCAAAGGATCCTGAGTAACATGTTCAGATGATAGGCTGGGGCCAGTGAAGAGAGCGACGGTCACAGGTGACACTAGTGTGCAGCATTTTACTGTAACAGTGGTATACAACCTGTCAAGAAGTAACAGCTTCTCATCAAACAATTTACCAAATACCCCTTTATACTAACCAAGTTTGAAGCCTGTACAATACTCGTTTCTTCAAAGTTTATGTAAAAGGCTTCATCTTTTAACTCCACTGATAATCATTAATTTACCCTTTCAAAAATTCATTATCTATTTTGATGAGTGCAACATTAATTTTAACCTCAAATATTTTACTATTAGCGGTATACATTTGAGAAATACCCCTTCACCTTTAGCTAAAAATACTTCTCCTCAATATTTCACTATTAATGCACTGAAAGAACTGACTGTGTAAAGATTTCAAAAACTGGCATTTACATGTATTTGTCCCACCTAAGTAATAGAGCTCCAGTTCTATTACTCTCTCTAACTCAATTGTAGCTCAAAGGAATGCTAAAGATAAGTATACTTATTGTGCAAATTCTAATGACATGTCAAAAAAACCAACGTAAGTAGACAATAATCCTCATTCCAACTTACCTTGCCATTTCTTCATAAATTAGCCAGTCTGATGGGAGTTTTGCTATGGCTTTTGCCTGTGCACTTGACATACTCTCTCCATGTGATGGGGGCTGGTACATAATCGATGAATTGTGGAAACGAGCTTTCTTCTCTTTCCTGAAGTCAAAAAATAGAAAATTTACTAGATATAGAGAACTGACTAAAAAAGCCTTTACCCCAACAATGCTACATGACTGTATTAAGACAATAAAACCTTGACTCAAGTTGCTTTAGAGGGAACCTTTACTCTCGCTAAAGAGTGAATAAACTTTAAACTGGAAAAATATGTTTGCAATTAAATTATTTTTGTTTAAATCAATCACAACCTGGTTTTTCTCCCTCATCAAAAATAAACTCCCGGCTAATTACATGTACAACTGGCTGTGGTGCTGTGCTCCTGTGCCCAGTTGTTCAAACAATGGATAGTGCTATCCGCTGGATAAATCACTATCCAGTGGATAAGTCATAGCAAAATCAATTGTGCTATCCAGTGGATGGTGATTTATGTGGTGGATAGCGTTATCCACCTTTTGAACAACTGGGGACAGGACCAATCATGGGCCATATAGCAGCTGTCAGAGGCACCTCATTTAATATGCTTTTGGTCCAGTCTTGTCAAGCTGCAACCTCTACGATTCAATCCTTCACCCTATGAATCCCAGGAGTGATCGTTATGTAAATTCTCCTCACAATTTCAATGACATGGAAGTCAGAGAGGTATTGAGAATGAAGATTATTATCAGCGCAAGAGGCGTGATCTTGATGTAACACCAAATTCCCATGACTACCTGACAAACAACTCCATGTGGCACAAGTTGGGAGACTGAACGTTTTTATCGTGGAAATGAAACTGCAAAAAAGGTGACCAACAAGGTCACATTTGTATGAAAAGAAAATGAAGCTTACGATGTTGTAAGTTTGCTTGAGGCTCTGTCCACACGGGCAACTTGAGGAAATGTCCCTGCACACAGAGCTGCCTGCATGATTTAAAATAAATACTGCTTATTTCTTTGTCATCAACTGAAAATCCTTAACTCATTCCCTCTGAAGTGGCACTTCGATTTTGCTCTTTTTAACTCTAGACAATTATTTTACTCACCTGTGGGGGCCCATTTAAGTGTGAAAGGATTACAATGTACAAACCCTCATCACACTAATAATAAATATTATTGCTCATGAGCTTCAACCTTAACTACCAAAACACAGAAGTTTTTAAGGGTGCTCTTGATCAAGAGAACATCTTTAACCCATTGACTCCTGGAGCTTCCCCATCGACGAGTAAAATCGTCTGGAGTTAGACAGAGTGAAATACTCTGGCGTAAGACAGAGTAAAGTCTGGCCGGTTTTGGCCAGTGCTGGCCAGTTCAGGTGTCAAAGGCTTAATAGGCCACATGACAGGAGAAATCTCTAAAGGAAGCCATAACTATTAACTGCACAAAAGTTTGGGGTAATTTCAATTGATTACAATCATGTTGCATACCCAACAAGAGCCAGACCCTCAACTATGCCATTGGAGGAAAAAACATCTAAACCTTCTAAAAAGTGGATGAAAACACAGTAATACAAGAATACCTTGACAACTGCCCAGTTGTTGGAGTTGGAATTCAAGTCTTTAATGTCTCCAGCACCGCGAGGTCTAATAAAACCTGCAACTTTCAGCTGACCAAGAATCTGTGATCTGCAAAGTCAAGATCATTAAATTGCACGCATTTTCGAAAGCCAAAAATGTTACAGGTCATAATATTGATCAACTTCAACATTGTTATTAGTATTAAATTAACATTCCCACCTGCTTTTAGCTTTACTTTACAGTACTAACTTCTTACTAACCGAGCACGATGGCCGTACTGGGGAATATTGGCCAGAGGTCGTGGCAGTACGGACCTCGCTGCGCTCGGTCTGTACAAAAACGACCGAGGGCCAATATTCCCCAGTACAGCTTGAGCTAGCTCGGTTAGTCAGTAGTTTATTATATGGCTTTTTAATTACCTTTTGCTTTGTTTTTGCAAGCCCGTAATCAGCCCATGGGCATTACGGGAGAATAATGCCCTACAATTCAGTCACAATTAGCCAATCAGAGCACGCGTTATATCGGCTACAAACACAAGCCATATAATAATGCATGATAATGAATTTTTAACTTGATTCTTTATACTCAAATCACAACTAGAAATTGAGATCTTAGAAAGATCAAAATGTCATTTCTTGCTACTGCAAATTTTTACTGTTAGAAACCAGCAAACAATCAGAAAAAAAAAATTAGCATTTCCTACTGATATCTGAACAGGGAAGAGAGGAATGTTCTTTCTTGGTCAAGGATTACATTTTATTATACTGTCTCTTTATCCTGTGATCTGTGATCAGAAATCTTGACCATTTTTACCTCATGCCAGCCATCATTTCTAATGTGGCTTGAGACAAATAATTCCTGCGGCAGAAGTTTTTATCATATCCCTGAGATCTTGCCCGCTGCCAGCTCTGGAAACAAGACAAAAACATAAAATCAAAGTCAAACAGATTGCTTGACAGGAAGTTACAAAACAGGTCTGGAGTATTTTCTTGCAGTGGTATCTTCTTCTACAATGTTTTTACAAAGCTAAACACATCATTTCTGTTTCATTAAAAAATTCCAATAACAAATTATTGAGTAAAAGAGGATTCCGAAGCAAATCAACGTTGCTTCACATCTGGGAATAAAATCAATCTGGTCCAATCTGTAGGCTTTATCTTGTTCAAAAATACGTCTTTTGGTGCTGAAGTCTGACTCAAAAAAAATTTCAGGTCATGTGAAGGCTATCTTAGTAACCATCTCTCCTCAAGGTCTTAACCATGCAATATCCAGGTCTTCCAAGAAGATGACATGGTTTCCAAGGGAGCTTGTTTTTGAACCAGTGCTGTTGTATTCTGTGCTTGACAATAAATCACAACTGCATTCAAGCTGCATTTAAGCTCAAAACACCACTAATACCACTCTCCTAATGTCCTGTATGTCCATCACATGACCAACACTACAAGTACATTGCCAGTTTTGTTGTTAAATAAATACTATGTTATTCAAATGTCAATGACACACTATCGCTAGTACAGAAGTGAGTGAGTGTGTGTGTGAAGCTATTAGTCTCTCCCCTTGGGGCTTTACAGGACTAATTTACAATGTTTTTCGGGGGACTTTAGCCAGACTGCTTGTTACACAGTTTACAATTTTATTTTTTAAGAAGTGAAAGATGCCCCCGTCCAGATAAGGTCAGACCACAACACCGGGGACTACGTCCCCTACTCTTATTGAATAGTGAGTGGGTTCTTTAACGTCCCATACTATTTAATTTCCAACAAGGGCTATGAGACGGGGCCTCCGGTTTACAGTCCTTATCCGAGAAGACTTGAAAGTCTAACCATTTGCAGATGCAATTACAAAGGAAGCACATTCTCCTCAGTTATTTTAAGACCCTGAGTGTTGGTCCGGCCGGAGTCGAACTCACGACCTCCTGCACGACAGCCCGATGCTCAACCAACTGAGCCACTGGTGCGTGTGCACATTTTTTTTCAGTTCCAATCAAATGTTGTTTTTAAGAAATGGGAACGTCACCATATTTTGCTGACATGCCCCCTGTTGCTAAAACCACTAAAATGTGATGCAAGCTGTGCCCTTTAACACAAAAACAAACAAGACAAGAGCCATGATTGCAACTCACTCGAAAGACTTGAACAAAGACCAAGTGATCACTGTAGGGATCCAATATTAATTTTTTTCTAGCAGCCGCTGCCGTGCGCTTCTCTGCTGAGTACATGGGAAGGACAACTGTGAAATAAATAGAGGACATTACATTGCCAAAAAAATATACCAATCATTAATAATTTTGTTTCATGATGTAGTCACTTAGGTTGTGGACTATGACCTATAGAGTGCTAATTGCTGGTCTTCAACAGGTGATATTAAAGGTCTTGAAACTGGTTATGTGCTTCGATATGCATCAAATGAACGTGATCGGCTGTGATTGGTGAATTTCAATCTCAGTTTACTGAGATGTCCAGTTCTAAATACTTTTCCCTTGGTGGATCATTTGTGTCATAAAAACATTCATTACTGCCCACTTACAAGGATCCCTGTATGCTAGTGCACAAGCTACAATCACCACTGGGTCAAGGCACTTTAGCACCACGGAATACAAAACCATCTTTCCCAACTGGGGATTGAGAGGCAAGTCAGCAAGATGACGCCCTGAAAAAACAAGAACAAAAAATTGGGAGCTTAAGCACATGAAGTTTTTCAGCAACGGATGGCAACCAGAATTGAGCTGTTTTACTAATTTATTAAATAAATTGTTACTTTCTTGATGTTACCACATTTATATTGCTTAAGATATTTTCTCTATCAGAGACGAATAGCTTAAATACGAATAGCTGACACCCTGGCATGCAAAATGTTCTCCATCCATGGCTCAAAATGTGCTTGAGCTCCATATTAAGACCTACATGTAATTGCAGCTACTCAGACCGAATCTTGAGCCACAGGTTTCATATGTGATAAGAATTCAATTCAAATGCAATTGACTATAATCTAAAGGAGATTGATCACAGGTCTACCGCTGCCTGTGTTATTTAAAGAGCTTGGCTACACAACAAATGACGAATATCATTTTTCAACCCTTTTCATGCTGACAGTGAAACTTAAAGACTTAACTCTGTCTAACCTCTGATGATTATTTTTACTCGTCAATGGGGGGCTAGCCAGGGATGAATGGGTTGATAGTTGTTACATAATAAATTTGTATTGTTTTAGTCAAATTATATCAAACTCCTTACTGCGCCTGCTGTCTAATGAAATGAAAGCCCCAAAACAAACTAGACCTAACCTTTTACTTTAAGCTAAGCTATGCTTAGAACTGGCTTATTTCATTCGTTTCATATGACTGTACAGCTCTCTCTAACAAAACCTCTTTGTGGTTTACTGGACGTAAAGCATCCAAAAAGGATGGCATTAGCTGGGAGTATCAAACAATCAACAATTTCTTACCCCCCTGAGGAAGACACAAGAGTTTTGTTTCACACAAAAAAGAGTAACAAAAATTAATGGTAAAAGTACTTGCAGTGATCATAGATATGATATTAGAAGTGAACTTTACCAAGGTCTGTCAGATCCTCCCATTGATCCAAGGCATCAATTGTCTGGACCACAGAGAAACAAGGTTTATATAAAATATTAATTTTACAACATAAAATCAAATCAAACAAAAAAACCAAAACAATGTAACATATGAAATAATTACTGTAAATGTCACAGAAGGAATTCATCTATTGTTTAAAGTGCTGCAATGGGCACATGGGTGAGGGTGTATGCATGTAGGATGCAGGACGCAGCACTTCTATGACTTATAGGCATGACATGTCTTATTGGCATACACAGCATAATTGTCTCCAGTGTTCTGTTCCCAAGACTTAATGCAAACAAACAAAAAATACAAAAGAAATTAAGAGAAATAATAATAGAGAAGGAAACTACAAACCTTAAGCAAGGCAACAGCATTTCTCAGCACCAAAAACGGTGGAGGGTCAGCTGCTTTTGACAGAAAATCAGCGATTGATGTGTTTGGGGATGCTAAGAACTTTGTATGAAGACATAGTTCCTGCAAATCAGTTAGGCACATATTAAAAAGCTTATTCCTTGCCCAAATCAGTCAGATATCAAAAAGTCAGTTTTGATCTCGTAAGGGAATCCGTCTTACATTCATATTCTCCCGTACTTCTTCTCTTACCCCTCCCTTGTAAATGTATCGCTATCCCTACCAAACAATCTATAATATTTCACTTACTGGAAAATTATAGAATTATATGTTATGGGACGTGCCGAGTCAGCTATCACGTAACACTTGCGTGACCCAAGCTGACTCGGCAGAATCCTGATGAAGGCCGTGTGATATGGCCGAAACATCGATCGTTCTTCTATAATTTTCCAGTAGCTAAGTGAATTATTTTCGTTTTCATTTACTCTCAACTGGATGACTGATACTATTCATTGTCAATCTATAATATTGTAATAGACCATTTTCACAGTTGTAGCTATGTTACCTGGCCTAAGAATGGAAGCAAGGCTGCCGGTGAGCATGCTTTGATACGGGGCTCGACAATCTGCAAGCCAGCGAGTCATGCAAATTTCGCATTTAAGTCTAAGCACCCATTTCAAATGGCGCTGATAAACAGTTTTTAAGTCTAAGCACCCATTTTAAAATGGTTAGCTTTCAATAACTGTGTGACTCACATGTTGACTCGCCATGTTGGCTCGCATAACTCGCAGCCATGGCTCGCGTGACTCGCAGTCATGGTTCGCATGGCTTGCAGCTATGGCTGGCACGACTTGCACGGCTCACTGCCTCGCACATTGTCCTCACTCCTTTGATACAAACCTTTGTGCTTTTTTAATGTTAATGCAGACTAATTAGAATTACAACAACACATTTTACATGATAAAAGCAGTGACGTCTGTATCAATGCAAGGTCACCAGCAGCCTTGCAGCCATTTGCAAGCTAGGTCACTGAGCAAACGACAGTAAAATGGCCTATTATCTCACAAGAATTTACAAGTTCATTTTCCACATGCTTCACAAAGAGTTATAAGTACATGTGTTGCGGCCCAAAAAATGTCTAAATAATTTATAATAAAATGGACAGTGTCATGTAAGAAAGTTAATTAAACTGGCTGGGAAATTTCAACCCAATTTGAAAAAATAATGTAATCTGATAAAAAAAATTCAAAAAAAAAAAAAGGGAACTGCCTCTCCTTATCTTAACAAGAAGAGTGACAAATCAACTTTACAGTCGAAGGAGAGACTGCTTTAAGCAGAAAAGAAATGGAGAAGAGATTTTTTTAAAGCTCTCACCTGCAATGGCGTTCTTAACAGCTCTGGGATTTGATATTTCAACAAGTTGTCATACCGCACACGACTAAATAGGTGAAAACAAGTACCAGGGGAACATCTTCCAGCCCTGTTATAAAATATTAAATTATTCCATTGTGTTTGGAATACAATGTGAGTCAAATCCTACCTTGACTTGTAATTCTGAACACTAAACTACATGTACAATGTATGACTCTGCCAGTGCCTGGTAGTCTTAATCAGTTTAAGATGTCAACTATTATACGTAGCAACATACTGTTCGTTTTGTTTGGTGCAGAGCTTTCAAAGATTCAGATCCCAAGTCCAATCCTAGGAGTCCATTCCAGCTTTTCTCTGGTCTACCTACTATCTGTAGTTAAGATACTTCTGAATACTTGTCAAACAAAGTACTGCAAGGAATGAGTTAAATTATGGTGCACTGTTGGCTTCCAATTACATTAATTTTACAGTAGCTTCTTAACTGATGGAACAACCAACCTTTTTCTTATACTGCATCGCATAATAGTAATACATTATTTTAATTTATATACAGTCTTGGAGATCCAAACTCACCTTCCTTTTCTCTGAATAGCACTTGCTTTAGACACCCACACTGGGTGTAATGTGGACACTGACGTCAAAGCATCAAATGATTTCTGTACAAGAATCCAAATAAAAACCAAAGTCCACATTAATTTTCTGACACCTTCACTATCAAAATTAACCAATAATTAAAAAATGGTACTACATATGGTAGTACAAACTACAAGCAAATTTCTGTAACAAATAGATCTATAGATAGAATCTGTTTGTTGCACCTTAAAACACTTGCAGCCAGAGGCTGAATTACGATTAAAGTTTACAAAATAACAAATCACTAATTGAAAATACATAAAACAGTTCCCTGCTAGCAGAGGTCTCTCATTTTTGCCTCGCTGCGAGAGACCTCAGCTAGCAGGGTAATAAAACAGTTACTACATAGTTCTAGGTATCAGTTATTCAGACACCTAACATATACATGACTTAAAATAAAACTGTTCTTTCATCTTTCTGTTTTACATTCCAGACGGACAAAAGTATCCTGTTTCCACAGAGAGTACTTACATGTAGGCTCACATTTACTTGGTAGTTTACAGACAGTGAAATTGATTATTACATATTTCATCTAATAACTTTGATATGATTACCTCTCTTCTATCATATAGTGTTGAAAAACCAGACAGCTCTAGAGCCTTAGCATATGGTAACTTGGCATTATATAATCCGTAGAGCATGTTTTTGCAATATTTGGTCACATTACTAGTCTGTTTTTTTTTTAATTCAAGCAACTAGCTTACAAACTAAAATAAATAACTGTGCTTATAATTACCTCTTTCACCTTTCCACAATCTACCACAAACACAACATCATCAATTGTCACACTGGTTTCAGCTATATTGGTGGACAAAATCTATCAAGAAGTGAGAAGTGGCATTGCCTTTAGAGCTCTACAAGCTGAGGAATGAAACCAATATTAATTTGGCCATCAACACTTTTTTGCCCATCTACTTTTAAGCTATCACTAAATGAAATTCAGGCAAGCTCTGGTTAACCTGATACTGTTATACTCCTGTCTGGAGTGTGTTGTTAGAACATGTTTAATCACGTCTTTGAAGGCAAGGGGGATTGATCATGATCATGATTCACGATGAGTTGCTGCATGCCACAATAGTAATAAATTATTATTTTTATCATTATTGCTATTATTATAATTATAATTATTATTATTATTATTATTATTATTATTATTATTATTATTATTATTATTGTTGAGTTATAGGGACATTTAACCACTTTATATCACTTAAAAAAATAACTTTTTACAGTATAATTATGTCCTACTTTCCTTCAATTCAATTAAAAAAGTTATGCAATGAAGAATGAAACACTGTGCCTTAATTTGATGCCAAGAATAAAAGTATGTTATTCAGCATTTTAAAACCTACGTTGGTTGGTTTTGAAAAATGCAGTTAAGTTCACCAGTTGCTACATCAAACACTTACAATCTTCCTCATGTTGTGATGCAGTTTTCTGAAAACCTTGAAAACACAATAAGACAAGTCATACAGACTTAAACCTTCATCAAAACCAAGATGGTACTTACGTGTGTTGATATAAAATACAATGTAAAGGGGAGAATAGCCGAGACACGACCACATGCACAAAGCAAAGAATGATCAGGAAAGATGGGAAACAGGAAGGTCACTCACAACAGGGATGAGAGGGAGGGGCTACTTAACGAATTCCTGGTAGGATTTCTGCTAATTAACAATATTATTATTATTGGTGGAAGCAAATAATAATATTACAGTTTTAGAATATACCACACAAGTTGAATATTCAGGCATGTTTATCAATAAAATTCGCTCCTCAGTAACTGAAGCGAAACCTGAAGCCATTTTGTTTTTTCCCTTTTGGTTCAGAGGTGGATAGTACTTCCTATTCACCTCCAAGCAAGCCAATCAGAATGCACAGACAGCGCTACTCACTTGTGTGGTATATTCACGCTAATAATATTTCAAATATTAAGGAAAGTCAAGTGGACTATTGCACGACTGATAAAACAACACAAAAATGTATTTTTTAACTTGTTTTATCAGTCGTGCAATAGTCTACTTGACTCAATTTTGACTGATCACGATCTTCTCTGATCCAACACTGTGCAAGACTTATCGTCCACAGCTTTTGCAAAGGTTTAAAACCTCAGCTTCACTAATATTTAAAATGTTTATGACTGTGTAGCACATGCTTGCCAAAACACAAAACCAGGCTGAAATTAATACACTGGATATAGAATTTGCCAAGCCTAAAAGCACAGCTCCCGCATTATTTATTCTTACAATAAGCTAAGTTAACCTAGCTTGAGCCTCTTCAATCGCCGATATTTTAAACACCTCTTTCCTGGAATGCAGAGTTCCTCGTGTGAGGAAACTTGCTGATGTTCCACCTTTACCCAAGGTCCCTACCATCTGTGACTTTGTTAAAGATCTACGGCCAACTTCCCTGACGTCCACTCCGTCACAGGTTGCTGAAGGCATTGTCATTGAAAAAGAATTGAAACCAACAATATTGTCATCTATTGACTCTGGTCAATTTGGTTTCATTCCAGGATCTTCAACTGCCTTTGCTCGTACACCTATATCAATGCTCCACCACTGGCTGTGCGCTACGAACAGGAATGGCTCAACTGTTAGAGCTGCTCTCCTAGATTATAGGAAAGCATTTGGATTTGGTAGATCACCATTTTTTGATAGCCAAATTGTTCAGCCTTGGGGTTAAGCCAACTATCGTCAATTGGATCATTGACTTCCTAAGGGATAGGCAACAAAGGGTCAAACTTAACAACAACTGCTATTCCAGCTGGCTAAATGTTCCTGCCGGAGTTCCACTTGTCAAGGCACGCGTTTAGGCCCCTGGCTGTTTTTGGTAATGATTAACGACCTAAAGTTACTGGGAGAGTCGTTCTTCATGTGGAAGTTTGCAGACGACACAAATGTTTCAGAGGTGGCGCCAACTTCTGGGGAAAGCTCTCTACAGGAAGCTGTCAATCACATTCCCAGCTGGTCTCACAATAATCTCTTCCAATTAAACCCGACCAAATGCAAAGAGTTAGTTGTTTGTTTTAAGACAACCCCACCATCTCATGGACTGATTAAGATAGACGGCGTGAAGTTTGAGAGGCTATCTTCCGCTAAAGTCCTAGGGGTTACAATCAGTAAAGACTTGAAATGGAACGATCACATGGATACTATCACCTCCAAAGCCACACGTCGATTGTACCTTTTGAGTCAGCTAAAGAGAGCCGGCATAAGTCCTGATGACCTGTTAGCTTTTTATTATAATGTCATTAGATCAGTGCTTGAATTCTCACGTCTGCTATTCTCCCAAAATATTTGTTTGATGACATCAAATGTATTCAGAGGTACGCCATGCCAATAATCTTTCCCAGTTTATCGTACTGTGAGGCGATGGATAAGGCCGGAATTCCAACACTTTCAGAGAGACGTGAATCATTATCTATTAAATTATTTAAAGATATTGTAGTAATGAACACCACAAGCTGGCTAATCTGCTACCTCCTATGGCCAGTTCCCACCCTCAGCATTTGAGAAATAAGAGACGTTTTAATACTCCGGTTTGTTGCACTGATCGTTTTCAATAACTCTTTTATTATTAGCCACACGATGTAAATAACCTTTAAACACAATTGTAATATTATTAATAACCATTTTTATTGTAATTTTTATATTGTACGTAATTCAGTCCTACGACTGTAATGTATGATGTTTTAATAAACATTCTTACAGTAGTAAGAATAGATAACCCGGGAGCTCCGCATTTTGGCTTGGCTATAATTATCTATAAACATGCATTAATATTTTTTAAAATTAATTGAACAGCGGATTGAAATCTCATCTACAATGCAAGGCTGCTGCCTAAGAAAATTTTTTCGGAGTCCTTCAGGCTTCCAACATTAAAAGTTAGTAGCCCGAGTCACTTTTTCAAGAGCCCAGAATTAATTAATTGAAAGTGAGGATGAATCACCTTGTGATAAGTGAGGCATCTGTTCGGGCTACTTGTTCAGAAATTTGGTCACCCGCGCTCGCAAATAAGGTGCCCCAGGTGGCCGGGCAACCATTAGACAGCAGCCTTGCAATGGCTAAGGAAAACAAAAAAGGATTTCTTTTAAAGAAATTAAGGAATCCCAGCAATTTAAGTACCTCTCTTTGCTCTGAAGGCTGCATAGAGGAATGCAGAATGAAGATCTGATACCTAAGACATCAAGAAAGAACCACATCAATTACAACTGTAACTCTGGAATAAGCCCATCACGGAATCTAAGTACAATAAGAATTACTGCAATTGTTTATTTGTATTCAAAAACAGATAACAGTGATGCGCTGGTGGGTAGCTATAAACAAGTAATTAATATGTAAGTGGCTCAGTGTAAAAAAAGTGTCATGCTCTTCGCACTGCAGTAAAGCCTTTGCTAATTGCAGTCATGGACCTTTTCACTTGTACTAGAAAAACCATTGTAAACAAATGCTACGTGAAAATTTGAGCTACAAAACTTCTCACAAAAGCATGGTAGAAATATAATTTGGTGAAGCACAAACTTACCTGTATTGTAATAAAGATAATGCTACCATGTATTAATTTACACTAAATAGTTGCCCATCATGAGAAGTGGAAAATGGACAATGATCAGAAAATAATAATTATGGTACTAATCCAAAATTGAACTACTTGTCAACTTTGATCATTTTTTTTTATTTTATTACTGTTGATCACAAACGGCACAAAATTACAGGTCTGGGATGAGATGTTGGAGACAAGGTAACCATTTAAAAATTGTTTTTGTTATGGCCATTCTCAGCCTTTAAGACTGTGCTTAGGTGCATGTTAAGGTGTTCCTAGAGGGTTGTTGTTTTTTACCTCAAAATTACATAGAACGTACAGTACCTTTTTGAATTTCCAAATTCTCTGTGAGAGGTCAAACTATCCCGCAGCGTGATGATATCATCATAGCCAGGAAGGAACACTAAAATAGCTCCTGTTTAGGGGAAGCAAACCCAATAATTATTAATTTTAAAAACTTAACATGGCTAAGTGCAATTTAGACAAGGTTTAAATTGCAACAATGTTAAGGTCAGCAGTTGCAACACAAGATAACCTAGAGGCAGCTTTAGAATTCTTGCCGGGAGCTCAATGTTACCCCATTTACGATGGGCACCCTAAGCCTGCACAATGAGAATTCCAGTGAATGATTCAGTATGACAGTACCTTTAGTACAGGCCACCTACAGGACTACTATAATGGATACCTTCCACTGCCATATATGTCCAGAAATGCAAGAACTGTTGAATAGTTAGCTGCATGAAGAGTGAAGTGATTTTTTAACTTTAACTGGACAATTTGAGTAAATGTCGAGACTTATAGTCACCTGAAAAATCCAGGTGGCTCCGACAGGATTCTAACCCAGATGATTTTATTGGTTCAGGAGTCAGTGGGTTAAGGTTACTTTCATATACATGTAGGCCTAATGCAGTTACAGTGCGGCATGCCTTACCGTGGCCACCTAACATCGTTTTTTAAAACTTATACGCCAATCACGGTGTGCAAATTTGATTGACAGTCACCCTCCTTGCAAAGTTTGTACGGTTGTAAGTTGAACACCGTTGCATGGGTTGTTGAGTTGACGTATTTACACGTAGTTGTCAAATGTGAAAGTTTGTTGGGTGGCCACGGTAAGGCGTGTTGCACTGTAATGGAGGACAGATTCATTGCCCTAAGAACTTTAAACATCATGTTCTTCCAGTATTTTTGTAATGAGAAAAACAGGTTGGAACAATGATTATCATTAGTATAAATACACAGGTGATTATACAAAATCGCGCGCTCTCATTGGCTCGCTATCTCGGATTATCAGCCGATAATCACCTCAACGGACAAAATAGCTGCCAGTAGTTGTTTTGCCACAGTGACTGTAAATGAAGATGATTTCGCGTTGAAATGTTTTTTTTTTCTCTTTTTTGAATAATCTCGACTTGTGTATTTATACCAAAACAATTGTTCGCCTCAGGCTCAGTGATTATTGGTGAATATTCACCTCGACTTCGTCTCGGTGAATATTCACTGATAATCACCATCGGCGAATAATTGTTAATGATTATACTGTTCATTCACAGACAAATATGTACTGTTCTTTGCATAAACAGCTCTTTTACACTACAACTAGAAAGAACTTGAGGTATAAAATAGGTATTATTGTAACTTTTGGTCAATCACAGTTTTCCAGGAATCCATTGAACAATATCTATTACAATGAATGCACATTTTTTTCATTTACCCAATGAGTTCTAACCTTAAACCATCTTGTATAGTTTACATAAATGACAATTTATTATAAGATTCAATACTAACCTTCTTGCTGCATGCCACAAATATAACTCAGCAAACTAATAATAAGCTCATGGTCAATCTATGAAAAGAAGAAAAGGCCTTTCATATTGTTTACAATAAACTTCCACTACAGTGTGACAACAAGCACTTCAACTAACACAAACTAAGACGACTGTGATACACCGGGCACACTGTACCCTTTCTTGAATGAATCTTGGTGTGTATGGTCACTGTTTTCTTGCACTTACTCTATCGTCATCAAATGTCTTGTGATAGATGGAGAGCAACTCCTTGCTTTCATCACTAAGCTCTTTGGAGTCTTTTTCTAGAGCTGTTTCATCAATGTACGGAACTTTGGGTGATGACCTGCAAATAAAAGCATTAAGCAAACATGATACATGTAACAGTACTATAAAATAATTGCCTGTAAGCAATGTTTACAATAATGAACATTGGTCTTGTATCTCATTTAGATGTGATAATTATGTCAACACTCACACAAACATTGTAAACCACTATTTTTTTCAATGTCCTGTTCAAGAGTGAATCTTATTCATGTCCAAATTTGCATGCATGTTAACTTTTAGGTATACAGTCATTGCATGACTGCAATAAATTACCTCTGTTGTTACCGGCACCTCTGGGAATTTTTTATAAGCTATAGATAAATCTATTAGGTACTTACAGCGATGACTCAAGAAGTTCAACCACCTTTGTGTGTTCCCATTTCTTTGCCCAGTCAACTGCAGTCCTAGATAAATAATAATTTATAATGAATAATATTATATTAACACACCAATACTGTATACTGTTGTACATCATTTTACTCCCAACAGGGACACTGTCTAATGGATTTTACTCTAAAATGACTGGTACCAGTTAACATAATAATAATCATAATTTAGAATATTAAGAGCAACGATAATCATCATCATCATCCCCTTCATCGTTGCTATTAATTTAATAGGTGATGGTCTTCAGGTTGCCCATCTTAGACTATGAAGACAGCTTAGGTACATGTACATCACTTGTTGTGATCCCTTATAATGGCTGTGGAGTCCAATATGAGCTCTGAAGAAGCAATGGCATGTTATACGTTCATATCTAGCATCTTCACCAGGTGGGTTGAGTTGTCCTTCACCAGTTAACTGCTTTAAATGAAACCCCTGGGCTGTACGGCATTAATCAAACGAAATGGCTAAATATTTCTGAAGTTGACATTGCAACATTTTCACAGGCAAGACTTGCGACATACAAGGCAATGTATGTTACTCCTCATTTGGGGACCTCTGAGAAGAGATTTAGCACATTGTAGGTGCATCTTGCTTGCATTTTCACATCATTCACTGAGATAGAACGAAACTAAAACTTCTCACCAGCCATTCTTTGGTTCCTTGATGAGTGGATTAGCCCCCAAATTAAGCAGCTGTTCAACAAGACTGGAACAGCCTCGGCCTGATGCTACCATAAGAGCAGTGGCTTGGGTCTCTGAATGCTGATAATCCACTGAAGTTAGAAGAAATGGTCAACTTTGTACTATCAACTAGAATTTTATTTTACAAACTTTTTCACTTTAATAGAAACAATACTGTTACATGAAAAAGTACGCCTAGAGATTATACTTCTAACAAGACAGTATCAATATTATTGAAACTGGTTTGAGCCACTTTCAGAGAAATCTTCAGCAAAAAGCAGGAAGCAGGGTTGGCACAGTGATGAGAATACCCATCTTTTGCCTATTGTCTCCCAGGTTCAATTCCCAAACTCAGCATCCAGCATTTCTTTTAGCTTGAATTGCAATCTCCCCTTGAAAGGAGCACCTGTGCCCAGCTAAACAAGTCTGATACCTAAAAGAGTAAAATCAAGACTTACCACTAATGTCCTCATGTATAATTAAGTAAAGAATCTGTGCAAATGCATCCTCATTTCCCTGCAAAAAAATGGAACCCTCAAACTGTCACATATTTCAAATATTTTACATCTCATAACTAATTAGCACCACAATGAAAGGCCAGGGAAACAATGAATTAAAAAGATTCCATTTCCACAAAGACTCACATTTAGCCAAGCCTCTGAAATACTGTTATCCATTTCCTCTCTCAAATATTGTTCTTCACTGTCACTTTCCTAGTATAAAAGACACTTTTTTATTCCCTGATATTAGTTTTGTATTTTAACTTAAATATTTAGTTAACTTGCAAGTAATTTGTGATAGGATAAGTTGAATTGAAGAGGAGGGTGGAAGAAAGTAAGAACTTTAGTTTGTAAATTAATATACAACCAACACTTTAAACTGCACGGCTCAATTAGACTGCAAGCAGTCTCCTTCTTCTCCTACACTACTACGGGAATTCAGAGAACAAAGGAAACCTCCGCAGTCATCCTTTAACCTCCATCTCCCAATTCCCTTCTTGGTTTTACCCAAAATTTGCAGAATGTTCTTAGTTCCATCCGCACGTGGATACGAGGAAGAAAGGACAACTGCTTGCAGTCTACACAGCAATAAACAAAATCAACTTTGTACCTCCTCTTGTAGATCACCACTGCCAGCTGCCTCGCCTTGAACACTATCATTCTCAATTTCATCTTCCAGTTTCAACATTTCTACTCCTTCTTCCACTTTGTGGATTTCCCCATCATCATTCTTCTCCTCTTCAACTACAAGTTCATCATTCACATCATCATCATCATCATCTCTGCCCTCCTTGTCATCTTCATTGTCATCATCTTCTAGTAAAATACTCTCATCAATATCCTCTCCATCAGCAAGCTCTTCATCGATTTGGAAGTTGGAATCCTCTTCCAGTTCAACATCTTTATAATTAAAACATAATTATAAAACAGCTCAGTTTCTACAGATACATGTACATTGTACTTCCAAAGAGAAAATACTAGCTGTTTCAGCCAATGTAAGGCCTAGTTTATACGTCACGCTATCGTCGAATTTAATTCAGATGAATTTAATTCCAATTAAATTCGTCCTTCCGTCGACGTTTATTGTACCGTGGTTTTACACGTCGAAATCAATGGGTTGAATTATGGTTGAATTTATTTCTCAGCTGGAATGCAATAAACCTGGTCAGAGGTATAATAATTAATAATGTACAAAAAATTAATATTGTATGCAATTCATTCAAAGCGGCGCTGGATAAACGGATAAACTGATGACACTTTAAGATATTTTATCCGTCTTCTTAAGACGAATAAAGCATCTAGGACGAATTTAATTTAACAGACTAATTGAAATCGTTTTAGACGTCGCTTTATTGTCGAATTTATTTTAAAGTAGGACCTGGAATCAAATTCGTCTGAATTAAATTTGACGATAGCGCAACGTATAACCTAGGCCTAAGTTGCACAGACACAGCACAGATGGCTGACAGCCAAGAGAAGGGTTCCTCTAGATCTGTAAATCAAGCCTGCAACTTTCTTTAATTGCCAAAAAAGGATCCTTGCAGAAATGATGAGAATTTTGGTACCAGAAAGAGTTGTAGGAGTTTTCCTTGAATGGAGTGTGTGATGTGTGCAAAGAAGTCACACACGACAACCAGTAGGGTTTGTCAAAACAATTTGCAGTTGACAGCTTTGTTTGAAAATTAGGTGAAAATGAGGAAAATGTACAAAGTTGTATCTGCCAACAAACAAAGCTGTAGAATAGCTGGCTGAGACAACAACGAAGGTGGTGATTTTTGCCAGTCCCCAGCTAATTTGGACAGCATGCAATTATGGGTGTTGCACCATTGCATTGTGATATGTCTTGTGAAGACCAAAGTCATATGAGCCAATCAAAGGAATAAACTTGAGTCGCCTGATTATGATTGTTGTAATAATATTATTGTTGTTATTACAAACCTTCTCTTGGTTGCAGACTTTCTTCATCAAACATTTCATCTGGTTCCAAATCCAGTGAATCAGGAGTGTCAAGTTCCTCGACAATCGCATTGGCTCCATCTTCAGCCTCATCAGCCTTTTCAACAATTTTGGACTCATCAAAATTTTCTTTCTCTGGAGTTGGTTCTTGCTTCTTTGAAGGAATGACAAGAGAGGTGCTTTTGTCTGCACATTCAATCTTGATTTTCCCTGTGAAGCAGAAGACATGCATTTTGTAGGACATACATGTAGGAACTGCTGAATAGGAACAAAATTACCGGTACCGAGTTCGTTTTTGAGATATGAGAAGCTGAAGCCAAAATATGGGATGTTTTTGCAGGGCTTTCCTGTTGCCACGGTAACTTTTTATGTCACAAAAATGACCAAATCTTTTTCAGCAATTATTGGTGTTTGATATGGTACTGTAACATTGCTGTTAAGTGATAAGTGTTGTAGTGTCAATACTTCTTATAAGAATGTTTCTTTCAAGTGTTGAAACTGGTTTGAGCCACCTTAATTGTCTCCTTATGTTGTGATTGGCCTAAAATAATTTCTTATTATCTGTGATTGCTGGCAAGGGCTTTGGTTGCGGCATTGTTACCCTTTGATGATTCTTTTAGATGCTTGGCCATCTCTTTGCTACAGTAGGATGTCCTGCAACAGAATATTTATTATAAATAAGTGGTACTAAATACCCAAAAATAGTTTATTGTGAAACTCTGTTCCTATACACTGTCTAAAACAACTTTAAACAAAACACACAATAAGTATTAATTTAAGTAATAGGATTGTCAGAATGATCGTGAGTTCACAGCATTGTCAGATTTTATCCAGCTGAACTGAGTTTGTGCCTTCGTTTAATAGAAATTGTGTATCTATACATGTCAAATGCACACATATTATTTTTATGGTCCCAGAGTTCTACATTTTGCCATCATCAGGACTCCTCATTGTCTACAGTTTGTATGCGTCTTTCCAACTTTAAGATAATTCTGTATTAACAATGTTAAATGAATTACGATTATCATACATGTAAATAAATTATTATCAATGCTCAACAATAAACAGTAGAAAATCTCATTTAAGAATACAGTGTACATGGAGTAATTAAAACAATTATTATAAGATACAATGTAAATGAGAAAGGAAGAGTAAATTAAAGTAGCACATGCAGTAACATTTATTTTACTAAGATCTTACATTCTAAGCACATCTTCCAGAAAGTATGATTTTACCTCAAAGCATCTACCAGGAACTGCAAATATACAGGTTTGAAAAAAGTATGAGGTCCAGGGGAGTTTCTTAAAGCAGTATTACTAAATAAAATAGACACCCCAAACATGCCAGCTGTAGCTATTAGGTAACATAAATACATGAATGAGAAATACCGTATTTACCCGTGTACAAGTTGACCTGTCGACTTCTACCCTTGTATAAGCCAACCTGTCGATCTAGAATCTGGCTCTTCGGCCAATGCAGGTGCTGCGACAGACATTCAGACTAAATCTTGGTGCATACTCCATTGTCGACCTTTTATAACCTCAAAAATTGCCCTTGACTTAAACAGGGGTCAAAAAATTTAGAGCAAAGTTCTGGCTAAATAATTTTATTCAGCATTACCATAATTTTTATCTTGGGTAAAACAAACAGTGGGACAGGTTGGCTTTTGATTTGGCAACAAGAAACTTTAAAATGTAAGCAATTCCAGTTGAAAGAAAAAAGGATTGGTCCAACTCCAAATGTTGTTACTCACAATTTTGAAATAGAGACTGGAAATGTTACAGATCACGAATATATGCTAATGAGACATCCCTAGATATCGTTGGTTTGGTGGATATCATGGTTTCACTGGTTTAGTGGGAGCCATGGTTTCACTAATTTCGAGGGTGTCATGGTTTTACTGGTTTTTTGGGTGTCATGGTTTTGGTTTCATTGGTTTCATAGGTGTCATGGTTTCACTGGTTTCTTAGGTTTCACGGTTTCACTGGTTTTGTGGGTTTCAGTTTCAGTAGTTTCCTGGGTTTCATGGTTTCAGTTACTGTAGTTTCCTGGGTGTCATGGTTTCACTGGTTTCGTTAGTTTCATTGGTTTCATGATCTGTATTCATCCTCTTTCTGTTGCCAATCGGTATCATGTATGTTGGGTTTGAGAATGGTGGGTATTGAAGGAACTTTGGACTGCAAACGGCAAAGAACAGTAAGGAAGGAGAGCTAGATAGGGGTCTTGAGTCTAATAGCATATTATAATTCATGATTCAGATTGTAATCAATATTTATTGTTCCACTACTTCACTAATAACCTGGCATGATGTCTCATGTTTTCATACGTGTTAAATGAAGGCAAATGCCGGTTTCTTATTGTTACATGCTTGGCTAATTAAAATGCGTTTTTTTTTTGCAAACTTTGTTGTGCTTGGTTCCTTTGTCTTGTACATTAAAAAGAGTACATGCAAGCATGAAAACAAAGACCAAATCTCCCGAGTATTATCACAAGATCTGCATTGGGAAACAAAACATTTCCAGGCAATAAGGTCCATAGTAATGACTGTTGTAATAACAGTTGGTCAAATGTCAACAGATACAATGTATGCTTAGCCTAGTACAATACATTGCTTGTTATACTCTTAAGATTTCTTTTCCTCTGTAAATTGCGGATAATGATGAATTCTATATTAAATGCTCAACACGTACCATGAACCACAGGACATTTTCCAAAATAGTCAATGAAAAGCTGGATATCCAGAGCTGCGCTCATCAAAATCAATTTGAGTCGTCTATTTACAGCAAGAAGATCCCTCAGGGCAATCAAGAGAAAATCTGAAAACCTATCCCGCTCGTGGATTTCATCCTAATGAAGAAACAATGAATTTACAGTGATCCACCTAAGGCTGCTGCTTCGGCATGTCTAGAAACCCTCTTATGGTAATGCAAATGAGCATTGGAGTAATAATTCAAGGAGCACTTTGATTTTGAAATGGCCACCACAATTTGGCTAGGGAAGAAAAGCAGAGGATTTATTTACATGTACGCTCATACATAAATAACAAAGTCAATAAAAAAGTGCAAGAACTTACTTCAAATATACACTTTTATGGGAGGTTATTATTCAGTTTATTATTCACATGTCGAAAAAAGTATGTATGTTATACAGTACAAATATCAATCACAAGACACATCAACATTGTTATTTAATTAATTCAGGGAAAAGAGCAGATAAAGCAAATGATATATATATATTTATAAAATGAAAATTTAAATTAATAAACAATTTATCATACTATATCCAAATTGTCTGTTGGCTTTTTAAACAACAACACTGTCTATCATTATTCATGCAGGGGAAGATTTCTGGAAATTTTATGAACTGACTCCCACAAAATTACCATAATACTATATTTGACTGGCAAAATTTTCTGGGAGAACAATCGCACGTAACCAGAACACAATATTACATTATAATTATAATAATAACATATTATAACAGAAAATTCACAAACATACAGTGTACCTAATAATCTTAACCTACAAAGATAGTGATAGAAATCGAAAGAAATTGCTGATTTAACCTACCTGCAAAGTAATTATTATAATAACAAATGTGTCAAAATGTATGAAGAGCTTTACAGTGATGTAGTTTCCTATGAAAAGCTCTCAAGACAGGAAGACAGAACAAACTCAAAGATTACTAGTTTTTACCAGGGATAGGGTTACAAGCACCAGTGACATGATTGTATTGAATGGCTTACCACAATAACATGGGTGACGAATGACAGAGAATTGTCCCCAGACATCAGAGTTTGTAACAGCACCCCAGTCGTACAGTATGTCAACAATGTTTTTGGAGATATTCTGAATAAGAGGGGAGATAAATTGGTCCTAAGTCAGGAAAAGGTACACAACACATAAAAAGTAAAATCATCTGGCATTAGACAGTGTCAAGGTTTGTAGCACTGGGGTATTAATTGGGGAATCAATGCAACTTAATTAACTCAGATCATACCAAACATTGGTATTTAAAGGGGCAGTGGCACATCATTTTAGTCAAAATTCAAAACACCAAGGAAGACCACAAGATAATGCTGTAGTTTTGAACTACACCTCACGTCTTTAAAACCCGATAAAACACTGCTGCTCATTTTTAAACAGTTCCTAATAAAGGCCCATGTTCACCCAAAAGGTAACGCATGCTTGCGTTGTTGTTTTGAAATAGTTCCAGTGTTTTGAATGGGTGACT
>OX421448.1:58431780-58446780 GCA_949126865.1 Montipora capitata
AAACACGAGCCATATAATTACTATTATTATTATTATTTCTTGTAACTGGGCTCCCATTGTCTACATTTCCTAAAATTATTATTATTATTATTATTATTATTATTATTATTATTATTATTATTATTATTATTATTATTATTATTATTATTGTAAAGACCTGCATCACTTTTACATTCCAAGTAAATGGCCCAGATGCTCAGCACTAGACTTCTATGCTGACTTTATACTAAAATAGTTACTCAGACATCAAATATATATCAAAACATTTAATATAATACATGAAGGCTTACATGTAGGTGATAAGTTCAGTTGGGTTTTTGTCTGAAGATCATGGGTCCAAACCATTGCCTATTATTTTGGAGGATGCTTGAATGCACGACAAAATGAAACAAACAACTCACACTTTTTGTCACTGTCAAGAGCAGAAAATAGTTCCTTAGCAAACAAAAAAATTGATCTGCACCAAGCACGCACTATCATATACAATCTCTAGCATATTCTTATATAAATTGTTTTTTAAATCTAATTTAACAATTTGAAAATAATACTAATCCTTATTTATCCCTGTCTTCAGAAAGGTGACCTACACTGTACATTACCTGGTTCTCTGATATAAGTTTCAAAATCTCTTCTCGAAGTTCATGGATTGGCAAAGATTTCCGAAAAGAAGACAGCTCATTTTCCTTTACCACTGGCGGGACAGCAGGGGTATTATTGTTAAGTTTGCCAACAACCTTATTCTCCCTTGAACTGCGACCTACAAAAATGAAAGAAGAAAGTCTCCGACTTTAGGAAATGTAGACAATGGAAGCCCAGTTACAAGAAATTTTGAAGAACAAAGAATAAGGGATTGCAAAGAGAAATAAAGACTGAAGTGTCAACAGCAAAACCAGCAACAACCAACACCCCAACATAGACCTGCAGTCACTGTGGCTGAGTCTGTTCTATCCTGGATTGGTCTCACCAGCCACATGCAGGCCTGCAAACAATGACAAACGCAACCTTCAAACCCATCTTCATCCACGAAATCAAGCAAAGACAAAAAAAGACTAGACTACTGTAAGTGTGATTTGATGGCTGGTGGATAAACCAATGAAACAATGATAAACTACCCTACATGTACCTGAATCAAATGTCACTGCAGATCTTTCAGTTTTGGGTTGAAGTTCTTGTCTTTCCTTGATATTCAAAGGAAACTTCTTTGAAAGATGTTCAATGTGTTGGCAAGCATTGCTGGAGAGCTTTAAAATGCTGTTATAGCTTCCAGTGGTGAGATCTCTTTTTGAAATGGTCAGATACCTGTTGCTTCCTTTCCTAAGGGACAAAAGATTCAATTCAAAGTCAGAATCTTTATGATTTCTTTCTGTAACATCGCGGTGTAACATTGCTGGACTTGTAATAAATTTAATTGTCCATGTGAACAGATAGAAACAATTTTTCATCTGTGAAAATTCACTCCAAGCAAACTACAATGACAAAATACTTAGGGGAGCAAGCACATGGCAAAACTAGTGTCTTATTGGTCAACAACTATCATGTGACATTGCAAATTATGTTCACTTCCCAAAAATCACATAAATTTATTTTTGAAATCTGGCTGCATCAATTGAGTTCATAAAATTAGTAAAATAGAACACACTAGTACTGGCGACTTACGCTGACATTTTGAACACTTACAGCTCTTCTCCAGAGCAAATCCCTCTCATTCTCAAAAGAAAGGATAGACTAGAGACTGCTTACCCCTTGCTTTTGGAAGTAAGTCCAATATTCTGGCACATTCGGTGTATATAGGCTCGTTCAACAGATGTAAAAGATGACGGAAACTCCAACACTAACGTAAAAAGAATGACACTTGTTAATGTCACAATTTTTCAGCTGAGCTCCATGCGCCAAAGACACGCACATGCTGAGCACCATTGGTAAGAAAATGTGGTATAAACAACAACAGCTATGACAATGTTATCTGAAATTGTTATTTCCTGGGTTTTTTTTTTTTTTTTTGTAGTAATTTGGCAATCACTCCAAGTCATTCTGTATGGATGTTTGGAGTGAAAATTTAGAATTTATTGTCAGGCCTAAGTGCTCGCATCCTTCACATAACCTCAAATTTAGTCATTTCACGTCATTGCCAAGGCAAGAACAGCAAAGACGAAAATGTACCAGAATGTAAAATGCACGTGGGGGCATGCAAAGCCTTTGTTTTGTTCATTAAACCCATTGTTTCATGGAATCCTCATAGCCGTCGTTGTCCTCGTTTTTGCTTACCTCACCCATCACCAATATAATATTATATGGATAATCTACTACCCATGGGTCAAAGTGTCAAAGGCAGCAATGTTACCTCCCTTTAACATCTATGCTACCAACATGGCTGACATGGCATGTATCAGTGAAGAAGCTCTATACATTGTACCCACTGTCTTGAATCTTATTGGCTAAGAACTGGAATGCTGTGACTGGCACATTCTCAAAATATCTGGGTCCATTTACATGGAGTTCTGTCTACTGGGAAAAAGATATAGCTGAAGATGCTAATTATTACTAATGTGTCGACCAGACCTTATTAGCTGTTGAAACAAAGGGTTCTTTTGTTCAAGTTTTTGGCAAGGCATACAAGTATGTTTGTAGCAAAGTGCAATGTTTGCAATGTTTGCAAACAGATATCTTCCCTGTAATATTTACACACCATGTATGACAAAACCGATCAGTAATCAGAAAAGATGTGTGGCAAGAACCGTAAATGCTTGCCTAGCCAAATACCATTAATACCCCATTCACACCAACAAGACATGTTTAATTAAACTTGGTTTAACAAAATAAAAATAAGTCACAGAAAAACGTAGGACTGACTTTTCCATGAGATTCAGGTTTGTTTCAACACATGTTTTGTTTAACTAAACATGTTTAAAACATGTTTAAGGTTTGGTGTGAATGGGGCATAATGAACATCTGAACATACACATAATGAACACACATAATGAACATAGTCCTTGATGAACATCTGTCTTGGAAACCGCACATTTCTCAAGTAGCTCGTAAAATCTCGAAATCAATAGGTGTCATTAATAGAGCAAGATTTTTTCTACCTAAACCCTGTTTAAAAACTCTTTATTATTGTTTAGTTTATCCTTATCTTCATTATTGTATTATTGTCTGGGGATCTACGTACAAAACCAATCTTCGCCATCTTGTCTCTTTGCAAAAGCGAGTTATCAGAATTATTACTAAATCAACTTTCGATTCTCATTCAGACCCTATTTTCAAAGAATTAGAACTACTAAAACTTTCCGATATTAGACAGCTAGAATTGGGTAAACTTATGTTTGCTCTTAACCATTCTCTTTTGCCTTCAAAGTTCAACAATTATTTTTCTTTAAACAAACAAGTCCATAGCTATGCCACTAGACATGCGAACGATTTTCACCTTCCTTCTTGTAGAACAAACCTTCGTAAATTTTCTGTCAGTTTCCAAGGACCTACTTATTATAACTCTATAGAAAATGATATTAAAGAACCTAATTCTCTCCACTTATTCAAAACGAAATTGAAAAAAAAATTATATATGAATTATTAGTTATAAATCTTGTAGTAAATAGTTATATTTCTTCTCATGTCTGATATTATTTTCATTCTTGTTGTTACTTGTATCATACTTTATATTCTGTCAACTCAGTCTATGTAATTAGTTAATTTATACTTACCTTCATTGTATTTTACTTTCGATCCAGGCCTTACCGTTAATGTTAACTTTATTTTTACTCTGAGGGAGCCCAATGTCTATAAGCCTCATGGTTTCTTTTTGGGCTTCCTCGCCACTTTCATTTGCTTTTGTGTAACTGTTTTGTTTTATCGTTATTTGTATTTCGTGGTAAATCAAATAAAGTTATTCCATTCTATTCCATTATTCCATAATAGACATTCAGTGCGCCTGTTCACAATGTCGTAAACACAGATCGATGTCTGTGCCCAGTTGTTCAAACGACGGATAGCGCTTTCCGCCGGATAAATCACTATCCAGTGAATAAGTCATTGCGAAACCAATTGCGCTATCCAGTGGATAGTGATTTATCCGGTAGATAACGCTATCCACCTTTTGAACAACTGTGGCCTCTGGTGTTTCAACTCTTTTACCGAGAGACCGCAAGGTGCTCACTTATTCAGCGATAAACTTTTACCTTTCTGCTTTTCTTCAAAGCGGAATCTATCAAGGGCTATTTTAACAGCAATCTTAAACTCTTCTTTAACGCAAATTTCGGGCTGCTTTTTCCTCCTATTAGATGACACAGAGGACGCCATTTTGCCTTTTTTCTCAGCCACACTTTGTTTCAACGTATATGAAACATATATTGGTAATGGTCTTGCCCGCTTAGTGGCAGACAGTTGACAACCGTCTTTTGGGAGGAGGGGGCTTGGGGAAGGGGCGGCCGGCAAAGGAAGTTGGCCCATGCATGCCCAGGCTACAATCTTGGACAGAATAAAATGGAACAGGAATGCCCCCTTCCCCCTAAATGGTCGTAAATGGTGGGGTGGTCTCAATTTTCCATTGAATTTGTCCAAGATTGTAGCTTAATTAAAGAATACTTAGGGTTACATTGTTTTAGTATAAATACACAGGTGATTAGGCTATCTCGGATTATCAGCCGATAATCACC
This sequence comes from Montipora capitata, assembly GCA_949126865.1. Lineage (NCBI taxonomy): Eukaryota > Metazoa > Cnidaria > Anthozoa > Scleractinia > Acroporidae > Montipora > Montipora capitata. The sequence continues at coordinate 58,436,433 of OX421448.1, forward strand.
TCGACGGACAAAATGGCTACCAGTTGTCGTTTTGCCACTGTAAGTGAAGATGATTTCGCATTGAAACGTTTTTTTTTTCTCGTTTTTGAAATAATCACCTGTGTATTTATACTAAAACAATTATTCGCCTCAGGCTCAGTGATTATCGGTGATTATTAAAAACTGGATCATTTGATAATGCAATTCGAGAGTTTTGATTGGCTAAGCCATCATGGGTTATGAGCCATTATACCATGATCTACAAACACGGCGAGCATATGCGTGATTTTTTGGGCCTTTTTATTGTAGTCTAGTTTTCTATATTTTGGGATGCGTTTTTAATAAAACAATTATTCCACTCGCGCTTGTTGGATATGAGATGATTATAGCCTATCTATCATCTCATATCCAACGCGCGCTCATGGAATAATTGTTAAATATTCGACTCAACTTCGTCTCGGTGAATATTCACCGATAATCACTTCGCCTTCGGCGACTAATAAGTTAAATAACAAAGCGATGAGTGCAGTTGAAACACTGTACCCCGCAGTCAATTCTCATTCAAGGACTGCATGGAATTTTTGGTCAGGACAATCTCAATCTACCAAGGGTTAGAGTTTTCCCGGGTGACCGTGAAGTTGAAGTGCAACCAAGAAAAGAGTGTCTTTTAGGATGAGCTCTACAAACAATTTGATCTGAGATTATTGATGACCCTTAACCTTTGTACGTGGGGCAGCAATGGGTGTCCTTAATTTTCATTTCTCGCTGAAATATCATGATCGTGAAAAAAAGTTGCCTAAAGGTCTCTATGTAAAATAATTTCTAAAGAATTTTCGTAGTTCGGCAAATACGCATGCTCAAATGTTGTGTAGCATCTGTAAGTACCATATGCAAGACAGAATGACTGCTAATGGCTAATGTTAAATACATATCGTTTCATTAATGACCCTATTAACTGATCAAAAGAAACGAAGCTACAGCAGTAAGAAAGGGATCTGTCGCATATGGTTTAGGGGGAGGGGTGTACTTCATGTGAAAGCGACATTTCACTCCCTCTCTGGCTGAAAGCTAGCTTTGAGAAAGCTAAATGTAATTACCTCAAATACTAATCAGTTCATAGCTCTTTTCTAAACCCTTAATCCCTGCTTAGAGCAGGGTTTTGCATTATGCAACCCTACTGCGCATAATTTCTTGCATTGATAAACTGGAGGACTTTCATTGACCCCAAGCTTAATCTGTCAAGGAATCGTCATTTTCTCCTGAACGAGCACGGTTACTCCCCACCCCATTTTTAATGATGTTATGTACTCGTAGTAGGTACACGGAAAACATATTTTAAGGAGAAAAAAGTTAGATAGTAGAAGTTGCAGCATTTATATATAAGTGCCGTGAAACTGCATTTGAAGCCAGACACTGAGTTTGAGGTGATGATGTAAAGGTCCAATTTGCTTGTATTGCTTTGCAAGATTGAGCAATTTAAAATCACTTTACTGATATTTTAGCCCGAATAAACAAGTAGGCTCAAGTCTTCATTAATATTCAGTAGCTTTACCTATATAACAACAATTTTTCCGGTTGATTAAGTTTCGAACGCTTCTCGCGTTATTCGGTCAAAAAACTCTTAAAATAAAGGGCATGCAGCGCGAGAACAAGCAGGGTTGCCTCATCGTTGTATTCCTTTTTTTTTAATGTCCTGTGCATGAATATCAATTGAGCCAAGTTTGACAAAAATCTGGATGGTACGTCATTTTCAAGGAAATTTTACTTTAACACCCACCTTTGGGTAAATCTTTTCATGTTGCATCAAGAAAACATTAACATCTATTAATTTGGGTAACTGTTGGATGTTTAAAGGTACAGTTTTTCCAAAATGGTCTACATGACAAACAGAGAGTTGGCCATTTCTATTTGGACCAGTGTTTTTAAATTTTACGTTAAAAACTGATATCGCATGAATCACAAAGTAATGAGTGTGATATCGGTTTTTCGAGTAAAATTTACTTTTGAATTGATCAGTTTGGCAATGATTTTTTCTGTTGAAATGCACGAGTTAAAAAAAAAACAAGCACACCCTCAGTGAGTGAAGAGTTTTACCAATGTGCGAGCCAGCGAGCCATGCGAGCCATGCGAGCCAAGGGACGAGCCATGCGAGCCATGGCTGCGAGCCATGCGAGCCATGACTGCGAGTCAGCATGCGAGTCACACAGTTATTGAAAGCTAACCGTTTTAAAATGGGTGCTTAGACTTAATAACTGTTTATCAGCGCTATTTGAAATGGGTGCTTAGACTTAAATGCGAAATTCGCATGGCTCGCATGGCTCGCTGGCTCGCAGATTGTCATTACCCGTGAGTGAATGGAAAGGAAAAAAACCATTTCAGAGTTGACTGTCAATACCCAGCGAATAGGAATCACGCTAAAATTAGAAACCATAAAAAAAATGGTCAGATTAAGGTCAAAAAAATAGTTTTACTGATGTACTTTATTCCACTTTATTTCTGAAAACGAGATCATTCACATTTTGATTTATTTCATTGAAACACTCCAGCTTGTCTTGGAACAAGAATCGGCAAAATACGGCAATGCAACCAAGAAAAGACGTTTAGGTGCTTTAAACAAACTTCTGAAAACACAAGCTAGTGAAATTTCCCCCTAATTTTACGAGAACTCATTTCGATTACGTGTTTATAATATAAGGTCAAAATTTTCTTGTCACTGTCGAGGCACATCGAAAACCAGTTGGGCAAACGGATTAAAAAAGTACTTGTTCGCTCGCATTTTAAAGCAAAACAAACAAACAATTCAACTTTATCTTTGTGTCCAAAATAGTACAGATAATGGTTATTTAATTCCAGTTGTCAATAAAACTTCGAGTTTCATTCTTAAACAAAGGAAAAACCGTTAAAACCACTTTTTAAAAATACAAGTCCACTTTAAATAATGCATCCGTTAAAATAAGAAACAGTTAAGTATGAGCTATTACAGGTATTCTGTTTTGTCGTTCTCTTTCGCTCTCCTTTCGTTTCTGTTCTTGTCACAGCTCCTCTAGGTATCATGTAACCTTTTCAGAGCTTCTAAAAATCAGCCAAAAATTGCAATACAGAGAAAAAAGCAGTGCTAAGCAAATTAAAAATAAACACTCGGCTTTAAGTTTACATCCCTCTAATGCTTGACTTAAATAACTGCGTAGCCGCCAGTGTGGACCACAGCTATCATGATAGGTCAAAATGGATTGAAACTAGCAAAAAGACAGAAAGAAAAGATTTTTCAAACCGTTTTCCACCTGAACACGACAAGTATTGACTGTGTAAGAACTATAGTTAACGTAGCATGGCCGTGTAGCCAGGTCAAGCCACAGAAAGCGCATGAAAAATGAAGCCTCGCTTATTTTCAGGTGATTTCACCTAGGCTAAGCCTGCACTCTAATCAAAAACTAGTACCTAGAGAAAGGTCAACTTCAAAAAAACAGCTGCCCTCAGTGAGCTCTAAGCTCGAGCCTGCAATATAGTCATGTGATATTGGGCAGCCATACCATATATGGGCAGCCATACCATATATGGGCAGCCATACCATATATGGGCAGCCATACCATTATATGGGCAGGCATACCATATATGGGCAGGCATACCATATATGGGCAGGCATACCATATATGGGCAGGCATACCATATATGCCATTCAAAAGAATACTACATTAATCGAAGTAAGGTTTAAACTATAGATTGGTATATTTTTAATAGGCTAGATATTGGAATGAAAGTTTCTTTGAGACACTTGCAATGTGGGTATCCTATGTGAGGGATTCAGAAACCATATATGGACGGCCCCGTACTTCTTAACTACACTAAAATATAGTATGCTCAAGTGATTTTTTTTTCTTAGCGCTTCGAATTCAGTTGCCTTACCCTAAAGCTGCTACATAGACAGAGCTGATCTGCATAAAAGGGGGCAGCTGTATTACAAGTTTCATAAATATACTCTGGAAGCTACCCTCCTTCAAGCAGGCATTGCCGGTTAAATGGCGCCTAATCCAAAAGTAGTACTTGGGTACCTATTTGAAAGGAATAGCCTGCTTCGGTCCCTGATCTGGTGATTGCCACTTGTCCATTAAAGTAGACACAAAGATAACATGGCGAGCGTAATCAAGGAAAGTGATCTATCTCGGTTTTGACTTCAAAAGCTTTGAGAAAAATTCATCTTAGAGCAAGACAGCAACAAGTTTTCTCAAGGAAAAAGCAACAGCATAGATCTCTAATGAAATGTTGATAAATGCTTAACGCGACAGCAAGGCAAATTGTGGCTTTCAAAAATTTGGTTTTATCAACGGAGTTGATAATGTAAATTGGCCACCGTACAGAGATTCTAAAAGCTGACGTTTCGAGCGTTAGCCCTTCGTCAGAGCGAATCGAGGGATTATGGGTTACGTGTAGTTTTTATAGTAGAGTAGGAGCTACGCTATTGGTGGTAACATGGCAACGTGAAAATAGGAATATATTAGTTAAATGAAAAGCGTTCGTTAATACCGTGAGGATTAAGGGTGCCGATTTGAAAGATGAATTTTTGTTCCAGATTCTTGCGGCTTTCCGTCGTACCTAGATGTAGGGAAAGGCCGCAGACTGCCATGTGTTTTTTGGAGTGGTTAGGCAGATTAAAATGGCGAGCGACTGGCTTAGATGCATCCTTGTCATTCTTCTCAACATCGCGAAGGTGTTCGCGGAATCGGTCACCTAGTCGTCTACCTGTCTCACCAATGTATAATTTATTGCATAACGTACAGGTTATGCAATAAATGACATTTGCGGAGGTACATGTGAAACGATCGGTGATCTTAACAGATTGTTAAGCTTGTGTGGCTTTGTTGCTTGATGTCCCCATTCGGCATTAAAACGAAAACTTCTCGCTTGTAATTTTAACAGGAAGGTCATACCTGCAAACTTCTCGCAACTCTCGGGTCAAGAGCACTGTTCCTCAGAAGAATCGGCACGACAGCACAAATCAGGGAGAACAAAATGTTGGAAACCCTCTCTCTTGCAAGGTTAAAAACGTTCAGGCGGCTGTACGTAGACTAGAAAGATCCTAGGACCATATTTTGTCTTGAACGCACACTTACAAGAACCTCTGCAAATTTCAGCAGCTGATTTGATAATTTGGGGTCTACTCCCAGCTTTTCGCTGATTTTTTTTTCGGCGTTTCTGGATTACTGTCTTGCGAAAAGCAAGGTTTTGATCTCCGCGCTTGGACCTTATAGTTTCGTTTCGCTTTGGTCATTTTACAGATCAGTGGTGGGTAGAACTGATGACCTGCAAGGATAGCTGCAGAATCTTCCTTTCCAATGGTCATCAGCAACAACAACTTTATTTAGCTAAATATTATAATGTACGGCTTATCCTGCAAATAGCTAGGAAAAGCTAATCGAGGCGGGGCAAGCAAAATACAAGAAGACGCCTATTAAGAAACAAATGTACACAACGCCTTGTTTAACAAATTAACGATGCAGATTACAAGAGGATTGATTATGGACGAATATCTATTTACTAGTAATTAAAGGCCAGCAAGTTTACACTCAACTATATTGCGCTAACTAATAGGCCATTTTACAGTTGTTTGCTCAGCGACCAAGCCTATGAATGAATGCGAGGCTGCCGGTGACCTTGCACTGATACAGACCTCACTGCTTTTATCATGTAAATTGTGTTGTTGTAACGCTAATTAGTCCATATTAACATTACAAAAGCATGAAGGTTTGTATCAAAACAGGGTCACCAGCAGCCTCGCTTCCATTGCTAGGCCTGGTAACTTGGCCACAACTGTAAAATGTTCTATTAGAAACAATTTACTTGAAAATTGGTTATTTACAAAATCCATATGCTAATGAAGGTAACCGAAAATTGTAGGATTAGAAAATAGTCGTATTTTTCCAGAATATTAAGAACCCTTTTAAATGTTTTCTTTGGCAAATCCCTCATATGGCAGCTTTACCCCAAGTCGAGAGAAAGAACACTTTTGCATCCCCAGTCTAGAGTTTTGGAGAAAAAGGATCCCGGAGATGGATGATAGTGTATTGTACGAGTGAATGCTGGATGCTCTCTAATAAATGTAACATGTTAATTGGTGCATTGTTATTATTGATATCGTACATTATACTGGATACACACATGATATAAAATTGGAAGAACGTTAGCTTCAAGGAAGGGAATTGCATTGCCGCGAACATTGCCAAAAATAGCGAACGAAGTGCTCTTTTCTAGAGAATTAGAATTTATGTTGAGCAAGTCTTGCCTGCCTTACCCCAGGCGGGAAGGCCGCATGCTGCAAAAATTTAATAGCATTTTTCCGAGATGCATAATGGCGTAGTTTTGCAATAGGCTCAACATCTTTACAAATCTTTGTAGCAATAGCATCAATATAGTGCTTCCAAGAGAGATTATTATCAGTTGGTATACAAACGTACTTAACAAACTTTTTACTCGAGATAAACATTTATTTTGCTCATTATCAAGCATGATTTTGATTGATGATTTTTTCTATGAAATTTGATTTTTTTATATAGAGGTTTTGCATGACAGGAACAATAGATTCTTTGTCCTATGGGAACAAATGTTCTTTCTAACCAATACATTAATTTTAAATTGTTCCTGCCATGCAACATGGCTGCGGTGCAAAACCTCTATTGAGTGTTATTTGTTGGCTGTTAACCAGACAAAGCCTTTGTAACTGAATATTAATTGTTGTTTCAAGGGCCTTCACATTTTTATCAGCGAAGAGGATATTAGTGTCAGAGCAAAAAGGTAAAACCTAAGTTTATTTGGACATCGTTTACATATAACAAGAGCAATGCACCAAGAATGGACCCTTAGGGAACAAAACAGGTGATGTTGGCTTTATCTGAGATATGTTGACCTACTTAGGTCGTTTGCGTGCGATTGTTTAAGTACGATGAAAACCAATCATTAACAATACCATGGAAGCCATAGTGGTTGAGCTTGTTTATCGTGATAAACTGTATCGTATATGTAAATGTAGCCGTATAATACAGCGATTCATCAAACGAAAGAGCCCTACGCCTTCAGAGGTTAAAGGTGATGGTACATATTCAAAAACAACCTGGAATGCTTGGATTAAAGTTATTATCATTAGAATCAACCCTTTCTTTCGGGAGTTTTTTCCTTTAACATATTGAAGCTATGCGGAGAAAAATGTCTACTTTGGATTCGTTGGTTTGGGAGATTATGATCAGTGCTCAAATTGACATCTAGATCAGTTTTAAGATACCTAAGTCGTATGGACTGGTTAGTTTATCTAGATCTCTCCTATGCTCTACAGGATCAGGAATCGAACTGTTAACTGTCCATGAGACACGGCGAGACAGCACAATCTGACAAGAAGTAATTGGATTAACTTGTCAAAAAATCTGACAGCGGTGCATTGTTAACGGACCAATCCGTAGTTCCCGTTGCAGCAGCAACGGGAAATTCGGAAAGCGTCGGTTACTGCAACGGGTGCAGTCCTTTATTTCTGTCCTCTTCCCAAAGTCTCCTTCGGTCCTTTTATTCGATTGTGTGACAACACGACTGCCTCAGAAAAACAGGCCGCTCGACTAATTTATGCGTAGGGAAGGGGAAAGAGGAGAAAGGAAACGCTTGCGAACAAACCCCTCGCTCACTACGCAGGCTAAATGGCGGGAAAGATCTTTTCAAGAAATAATACATCGACTACATAGCTCCGTTGCCGATAAAGGATTTAGCGGTAGCTTGAGAATAACAACAAATGTGGTCAATATTATCGTTATTTTCCTTGTCAAACTTTTGAACTTTCTCTTGCCCAAAGTTTATTCCCGCTATGTAGGATCAAACGTTTTCTTGGTCAATAGGCCAGTTTCGTATTCTAACGGTTGGACTGGATCTAGCATGAAATGGAGGCTAATGCGGGCAAATTAATTTGCATTTAAAAAGATTTGCCGCATTAGCCTCCATTTCATGCTAGATCCAGTCCAGCCGTGAGAATTCGAAAATGGTCTATTTATGACAGCCGATGACATGTATTAAGTGATCGGTTTTCGAAATGCTGGGTTTTGTCTTCAAGCGTTTCTTTCTTGTCTCGCCTTATTTTTCGCGCGGCTAAAACATCAAAATCTTCCATGGAAACTCTTGCTACGCAGGCTTTATAATCATAAGGAAGAATACTTAGCTTATATTGACGTTGACAATCTTCTTAAGTCTTCTAAACTTTTGAGCTTCATTGGAGTGGAGTTACCTGTCTTCCGCAAAAAGAAGAATCCATTCTTCGCCCAGCAATACTTGTAGGAGTTGGCATCCTTGGACTTTGTTGTAGACTCAAAGCAGCTCTTGCAACTTCGGTGTTAAATGGTTATACAGATTTATGCGACTGACATCTGCATCACTGTTGAAGCCCAAATCTACTGCGCTAAAGGCATTTACATTTCTCCTGCTAGCCATGACGTTCTCCTTTGCCAGCCTGCGCACGAATTTACAGATAATGGCGTTCGGCCTGTTGGAGGCCATTCGAGATGGCGCCCGATGTACAATGTCTACATCACTCAAAGAGACGTTCACGCCCCTATATTTCGACCGCGCGCCATTTCTACTTAAGAGCCTGCTTGCAAGCTATTAAATATTCTTGGGTTTCACTCAGATGATCAACAGCCATGTTTTTCAACGAAGTTTACATAACAATTGAGTTCAATTCCCGGAGGATTGGGTAGGGAAACCAACATGGCAGCCGTTACGTCATGTGAAACACGAGAATAGATTATTCATAGAAATTGCTTTATTCACGAATTGCAAAACCTGGGAAACCGAAAAATTTGACTGACAGCAAACGAGTTAGTTTTCCTAGTTTTGCAACGAGTGAAGAAAAATCCGTACAAAGCACTTTCTTTGGTGTAATTTTTTGTTATACGTGTAACGATAATGAAACATTACTTGGAATCATTTGTCAAGTTTCTCGATGCTATAAAGCTCACAATGTAGAACAGCAAAAAAATTAAAGACTGATCTAACTGACCGAGCGTAATAAAATAACAAATCTGGTTTACAGTCCAGCAACAAGTAAACAAAATATCACTTCCCATTCAAAATAACCGAAAAATATGGGAAAATTCGCAAATACAAAGTGTGACATCATTTTATCTTGTCACCAAATCACTGTCAGATTTAACCATGTAATGGCGGCGGTTCGCGCTGCTGTGCAATCACAAATTTGCACTCTGCTGACTAGCACTTTTTATGAAAATGCTGAGTGTTCCTCGTGATTGTTCGATTCGGTCTCGATAAAATAATCTAACGGTAAATGCAGAGGAACAAAACGGGAAGCCGAAGTCATGTTTTCAAAACACAAACTTCCGGAAGCCATTTTGATGCTTCGCTTTGATTGAAGTTATTTTACTCTGGACGGTGATTAGTCATATTATTCACATGTGAACATAGTACTTATATACAGGATATTACATGGCCGCGCGGATATACGAAATTTCTCTTTGAGCGAAATATTTTTCAACACAAAAAGAGAAATTTCTTATCTCCAAGCGGCCAAGTAATATATTCTATTTATTATATAAACACCAATGAAATACCAAATCATTTGACGAAAAACGCGATGTTCATATGTAACCATATTAATAGTGATCTTTTCACGCGTGAAAATAACATGTTATCTTCACGTGTGAAGATATGTTTTCGCGCGAAAGCTCACGTGGTGTTTCATCGGTTTATCGTAAGTATCAAATCATAGGTCAGGTTTATTACCTGGTACTTTCCCAAGATCTTGAACAAGAGCAAGAGCTCATCAAGGTACTTTGATTCAGTATTGGATTTGTAACATCCAATGAACTGGCAGTAGATCAAAACTTAAAAACTATATTCACACAGTTAAGTGTGCAGTAAATCAGTGTTCCACAAGGTGACAGTGATTACTGTACAATTTACTGAAAACAGCTGGATTTTCCTTTGATAACCATTTCAGCGTTCTGGTAAAAACTCAATTGAGTCGAGATGAATTTATAACAATGGAAGGAACAATGTATTAAAATTAGTGAGAAACTCGAACACGTTTGTAAAATTTCAATGAATAAACTGCAAAACAAATGTTCAAGTTGCTTGTCAACGTGGCAAATGCTCCGAGAACTTTGAGTGTTTAAGAGTTAAATTAACTTTACTGATCATATTGCGTCCAATGCATTCCAAAGGAATGCCCTCAAACAGAGTTTGGATCTCGCCACATACTTGACGCGCATGCACAATACTAATCAACGTTTGGTTTAGTATTGCTTCTTGGTCATCAGCAACACATCAATGTTGTTCACAATCACATTTGTTTGAACATTTTTTATCCGAAATAAATGAATTTCCGAGT
>OX421448.1:58451780-58459280 GCA_949126865.1 Montipora capitata
TCTGCTACTAGCGACTGATTTCAATATTTCCGCTGATGAATAAAAGTAGACGGCATTGACCTCTTTGTCGAACGCAAATATTTCATGAGTCTCTGAAGTAGTGTGTTCATGCCTGAAGCGCGTTGACTCTAACACGTTTTCGCAGTTAACTGCAAAAGATTTGGTGGCTGAGAAACTCTTATGCTCAAATGCACCCAATTGTAACGTGTCACAACAACGTCACAAGCCCTAACCTGCAAAATGTTTACTTCAGTGACTCTTAACTCTGTCAATCACCGCCCCCTGATAACTTGGGGCCACGTCCAGCTTCGTCTGCTGACTGGGAAATACACAAACCACAGTAAATGGCATTTCCCATCGAATGGAATAGTGGAAATTTCCTAACCATTTTTTTAAGCCGAAAGCCGAAAACAATTGCAAATGGTAAGCGCCATCTCGTTGGGCTGGTTTGATGATTTAGGAAAAACTGTTACCATTATTCACCGGTCATCCCAACCGGTTTACTCTGACAAATGGTAAGCACCCCTAATTTCCTTGACACTAGAAGTCCAAACATGTTTCTCCCCTAACCGTTTTCTCGTCTGCAGTTTGGGGATTCTACGGAATCTTTACTCGACATTTATCAGCATAACAGGACAAAATACTTATACTTACTTAATACATACTTAATTGACCACTCCCCGTGGGGGCTTTTCAGGGCCAATGAAACACAACCAACGAAACGACAGAACAGAACAACTGTTAAGAATCCCAACTGGCCGGAGGCAAACCAGTTGGCTATCTACAAGTGAAGGTGGAAAGTTAAACCAGGGACTACCAGGAACAAATTCAACCAGTGGTCAGAGCGGGTCTTGAACCCGGGATCTCCGAATCTCAAGGCAAGCGCCCTAACCACTGGGCCCCACTGTATTACATTTACTGTAATGCTAATCATCAACGTTTATTTGACTGAAATCCTACACAAGTACGCATTGCGGACCTTTTTTTTTTTTTTAAATGTCGGGCACCCAGTCCCAGTCCTATACCAGCAAAATACAGCATCCATGGAAGTTTTTATAGCTTTCAAAACTTGCCCAAATTGTATCGGTAGGTCCTGGAATTCGTGCACAGAAAGGCCAGAGAGACAACTTCACTCGTGAACCGTCATGCTTACAAAAAAGCATTTTATACGGAAAGTACCTCTCAGCTAGCTTGATAGCTCGCAATCGCAGAGTCATGGCTTTGAATGCCGTTCAAGCCTGGTTTTCTCTGGTTGGCTTGCACCTGACAAAGTTGCCTACAAAAGTGCCATGATCTTCCAAATTTTCTTTTCAGAGAAATAGGTCGAACAAAGCCTGCTGACAAAAACGAATGTTTTCTCATCCATTTTGGTGGTCTAGTGTAATCGTAAGAGTCGATTTATATTGACATGGTATGATTTTTGTCGCATGCGACAAGCTTACGACAGTCCTACAACACGTTTACGATTATCGTGTGCGTCAAAAAAAAAATGTCGCAGCATTTAAAAATATGTTTTAAAACGTTGCCACAATCGTAAGTCATGTCGTAGGCCTGCGGTATGCTTGTCGAATGCGCCAAAAATCGTACCGTGTAAATCGGCCCTAAAACCTTTTTTCGTTCTCTGGAGAAAAAAACAGAGATTTGGAAAACGCATTACTGCAGACGGAGTATCGAGTTACCCGGAAGAGCGTGATGGAATGCAGATGAACAGTGTTTTCATGTCAGTCTAAAACAAGCACTTTCGCAACTAATATATTACCACTACCTGGGCATTGGCTGGCTTTAATCACAAGAAAATACAAACACTTCCTTATTTTTTATCCTTCCAACCTAAGGGCCAGAAAGACGAAAGGAAATTAGTTAGCTCTAACATGGATTTTAAAATATATTCCAGCAACGTAACTCGCATACGCAATGTCTTCCCTTTCGGATTCAGTACTACCACTCGCATCCTATGTACAGTACATCAACAATCCGTAAAAGCCACAGAAGCCACGCCGATGGTATGAATTAAGTTACAGTTTAATACAAAAGATCTCTTCTGTCAGCGGATTCCTTTTGCAGCCATGTCCTCTTTAACTCGCCGCAGGTAATCTGGATCGGGATATCCAAACCTTTAATTTACAAGGAAGAAAAGATGTTTACTTTAGTCCCCCAAATAATAATTATTATTGACACAGATTTTCCTTGAAATAAAGCTACCTTGAAGTTGTCAGACCCGTGTGTCTTAATTTATTCGTATTATTCAAATGGCAAGTGGGACCGGTGCTTGTTCAATAATTACACTACTACTAAGCCGTTCACCTTGATACCCTTGATATCGATAGCTGGAGGATTAAAATGGATTGAAATTTGAAAAAATTAGCCATGCAGTTTTATCAGTTTGGACAAGGTGTTTTTGGAAGACTCACAAAAGTTTCATTTGAATAGTTCATCCTATGTGGGTGGTAGGTCTGTACACTTACACTCAAAGGTCAGACCACAATCCTAACCCTTTATTAATGCTAACCCTAGGCTAAAAGACTTTCACTTTCTGCTTATGCATAAACCTTACATAAAGCCTTTTAATTGTAATTTCAAAATGGAATGTAATGCAACTAGTACATATTAAAGCAACAACCACAAATCTTTCCATTTTTAAATCCCACCAGCCAGAATTTTCTTACCCCCCAAGACCCCAAAAATTTGCAACCCAATTCTGGTAACACCGTCAGGAACTCTGTTGAAAATGCAAAATGCAACCCCATTATAGTCAATCCTGTCATGAAAATGAAACGCCATCCAGCAGCACATCCCCATTAGCCCATTAATAGGAAGTACTCCCCCCCCCCCCCCCACCCCCGGGCCTGTGACCTGTAAAAAATACCCGCCTCATCTGGTCTGCAGCCAGGAACTCTCGCAGAGCTCTTAAGTCTCACGCATTGAGCGTGAGTCTCATGCATTTCAATTCAATCAGCGTGAGTCTCATGCATTTCAATTCAATCTCATGCTCTCACGCCAACACAAGCATTTCTCACACATTGGCACTCTTCTTTGAGCTTTCAGAAGTGCTCATGAATTCTGAATTCGTTCCTTCACTAGCAATGAACTTCACCCAATGTTCAATCTGTTCGTTTGTGACCAATTTTCTTGTTTCTTCAGGACTTCCAACGTTAATATATGAAGTGTAGGCCGATATGTTAGCTCAGGCTTACAATAATAACAAATATGCCGGCTCTCTTAGCAAGCAGCATGAGAAAACCAAAATGGCAGACTCAACGGTGCATTTCCAGCGATTTGAGAAGTGCAAATTAAAAAAATTTTCCCGGGGGAGCATGTCCCCAGACCCCCCTAGAGTTTTTTGGCGCCTCTGGCACAAGAAAGACAGGTCACTTACACCTTTGATGCAATCTCCAGCATGCAAGCATCTCACTCTTTGGAAACATTAGAACTTGAGAGTTCTGCTCAGATCTACGTAGTTTCCCTTCATCAAAATCAACATATTCAAACTAACTATACCTGGCTTTTATTAAATGGGTTAATTGTTTAATAGTGGTGATAACCCGAGTGCATTAGCCTGAGGTTGTCAAAACACAAAAATTTACTTGATTCAGTAGTACAAATAAAACACTCCTACCCAAAGGGCCCTCCATGTGTGCTAGTCTTGTGATGAATGTCATTCCAAGTGATTTGATTGTGAAGCCCAGTTGTGACTGAAGTGCCAACAGTAAACACCAATCGAGCGTCAAAGGCTCTCCTCAAAAGTTGCAACACCTCTCGCCCTTCACGTGTGTCTGGGAGATATGCCTGACGATTTGTGCCACTATAATTTTGGCCAGGATTTGGATGTTCTCTGCCTTGAATACCAGAGGAAAAGCTATAATTTATGATAATGGTCCCATATCCTGCAAAGATGAAATGGAATGGGAATAAACGTCTAATATAATGCCATTTTTCCCAGAGCCAATAGCCCTCTTCAATGCATGGTCGACTACACCAGACTGTTTTTATGGTGTAACCAAAAACACTTATTTGAAATAATCAGTAAGCTCCCAGGTGCTGTCTCTAGCTTAAATTAAAGTTAGCCTAGCCAAGTGCTTCACTAACTTAGGAGAGGGCAAATAAAATTCCAATTTAAGCAGATTCCTTCAAATGTTGGTTTTTGATGAGAGTTAGAAAACCCGAGTACATTTTGGAGTTCTGTAGGGACATTACTAAACAACGAAACACCGAAACAGCAAAAGAAAGCACCTAAACACCATGTATAACCCCACCATACATTGAATGACTAACCAACAAAGGTTGAATTTCATATTAAAGATCATTTCAGGCCTAATTAGGCCTAAAAAGTTATTGCTCCTAATCTCAGTCTTAACCTGAATCCTAATCTTAATCTCAATGAACTAGGAGCAACAACGTTTTAGGCCTAATTTGGCCTAAAACAATATTTATTATAAATCTCAACCCAACCTTTGTTGGTTGGTATTCAATGTATGGTGGGTGTTTTCGTGTTTTGTTTCGCTGTATGCCCGCCCTATAGTGAGCATTGTGGTATCACCACACTTCACCAATTATGATCTCCTGCAATGTCAGATGGAGAGTAAAAAATTATTACCTTCATAACCAGGAACACTTTGTCCAATGACTCGAGTGGTCATCACTCCTGGGGGTTGGTTTCCACGTAGAACACCCTGAGGCTCTTGGCACACTGGACACCTGTTGCACACATTCAAGGCCTGCTGGATGCATGCTGAACAGAATGCATGCTTACACGTCAAAGAACGTGGATTTGACATGTTATGAAGACAAATAGCACACCCTACGGAAGCACAAAATAATAACTCAGTAACTGACTTGCAATTTGAGCATAGTTATTTACAACTTACTGAAAGGAAGTTCAAAGAAGAAAACCATGTTTTAGAGTGTGCCAGTCTGAGCTAGCTTGTGGTTGAAGGTCAGCAGACTTAAAAGGAGGGAATCCATGAACAAAGTAAATAAACTGATATCCATTTATTTAAGCCTAACCAAACTTTAAAGTCAAAAGGAAGTTGAAGGAAGAAAAACATCTTTGAAGAGCATGCCAGTACAGTCTAGACAGGTAACCTGGTTTCAGGACTAAGAGAGGTCATTGGACGGAATAGCTGATTGGTTGCCTCCCAGCAGTTTGGAGGCCCTCCCAGGAGTTTTGGGGAAAAAGGGGACATGACCTAATTTGAGCTAGGAAACAAAGGGACAAAGACTTAATAATAATTCTTTAATTCTCAAGTTATGGGAACATAAACCATTTTAGTGATCAAAAAGCTGAGAAAAAGTTTGGAAGTAATTTCAGGAACAATTCAAGGTAACACCTCCCAGGACAGGAGGCCCTCAGTTTGGTTTTGTTTTCACCATTGTGTCATTTGAACTGCTATGTTTTGTACAAAGCCCTGATGGATGCAAGCTTTCAGTACTAACATGTATAACTGTAAGAGCTAGCCTATTTTTTGTTTTTATTTTTAGTAGTTATATATAAATTAGTTTATATATAAATTAGCCAGAGTAAAATCTATGAGTCCCATTCTCAGATGAGGAAGGGTAAATAACAAGATTTGTTGATGCCGTTATACAATATGTTGTTTTCTCAAACCAGAAACTTTGCTGCCCTCTGGTAAAGAATGCTATTGGTATTGGTAATCATATTGGTTGGGGACCCGGGGAAGGGGGGCAGATACTCCCGAAAATTTAGGATAGGTGTGTGCCACCAAGGTTCTCAAGCCCTGACCCTATTTAAGGACAGAAATCAAGATTTGATACCTTTTTTAAGGCCCAAACCGAAACTGGCACCCTATTAAGGGAAAAAAAAAACCGGCTGCCGGCCCTTGACAGCTGCATGGCAGTGAGGAGTGCTCGTATGGCAATACAAGCTATAAACGTCCCTTTAAAATTGCTTTGTTAAACTTGAAAACATTTATTCAGGCGTGCCGTACAGTTTTAATAGACTATATCTTTTTTACTGGCAAAAACTAACGATAAAAACGTCTGACGTTTCGGCGACATCTTGGCGCCATTGTCAAGGGAAACTAAACTAAATATGCGATCTCAAGAGAAACTAAGAGTCCAGAGTCCAGTATATGTTTTTCTAAATCATTGTTAATTATATCTTTTTTGTTTTGTTTTGTGCGTTGGGATGGATACTGCAATTTAGTGACCCTTTCCAATGAATATCCCCAGGTTTAGGGGCAGGGTTATAGCCCTGGATGGATAATAATAATACTAACGAATAAAATGATACATGAAAGGAATCATGAGAACCCACGCATGACCAGCTGCCAATGTCAGTGGCTTCATAGCTTAGTTGGTTAGAGCATCGCACTGGTATTGCGAGGTCATGGGTTCAAACCCTGTTGAAGTCCTGAATTGTTCAGGCTTCTCTATGCAATGGCTAAAATTGCATTCATAACTGCGAGGATCATAGCTTCACTTAATAATAATGTTGTTATTATACTCTCTTTGCTGCATTATACTAAAACAGAAATAAGCTCCGCCTGTGTAAACCGTCATGGAATGTGAGCATCCACCCAACAATTTTGAAGTGCGGAATAAACTGAAAATGACTTCAGCAGTACTTAAAACCACAAGAAAAAGGCTCAGCCTCCACATGCACTATATCTTTGAGTCAACCTTTGCATTTAAAACTAACTCTTCAGCTGGAGACTTGCATTTACATCAATTTGCACAATTTGCATACATTGTCCATAATGTTTGCTTAGTAAAATATGTTCTATATACAAGGCTAAAAGTTAAAAAGGTAAACTATCATACCAAGCTTTCACTGCAGACTCGTCAGTTAAAAAATTAAAACATTATGTCTCCAAACTTTTCCCTTTGGGAATTACATAAGATAAAAATGTACGCGAGGATGGTCACCCATTTTAACCCTGATGATGGCAAACAGCCGAAAACGTTTGGTTTGAATATTTCAATTTTTTAACTTTTAGCCTTGCATACATTGTTTTTGCTATTTTTGTCAGTGTTAGACAATGGCTTTATTCTGATTGGCCATTGAAAACAATGCATGCAGAGCCAAAGAACTTGTGGCCTGGGGCCTCGGGCAGCATTTTCAAGACCTTGGTAACAGTTTTTTGCTATACAGACCTCCCAGTTCCATCCCGGAATGAATAAATCGCTTTTTACCTTCATTGATATTCCATTGATTTCCCAAATCCCCACCCCTCAAAGACAACCCCTCCCCCCCCACCCCCCGACATGTTGTAAACTTGGACATGAAAGCCCACAAGCATTCAAATACTGAATTGGGCTGAACCCCTTGGCTGACGTACATTTTAACATAAAACATTTTACTTCCTTAAGATATAATTGAAATATCAAAAATAATTTGATTGAACCACTTTTCTATTTAGAATTTCTTTCAAATAAGAATACAACTTGTTTCACGGTCGGAGCAGACAAGCTGAGACAGTTTTACTTGCACCACAACTTACAATACAAATCATTATCACACCAAGCTTTCACTGCAGACTC
>OX421448.1:58469280-58476780 GCA_949126865.1 Montipora capitata
TGAAGGTAAGAGAGGTAATCCCCCTAATTGGTCCTATCCCCGTCGTAATCCCTCTTAATTTATTTTTAGATCTCCTGCGTGATCCGGTATTCCCACGAAGGTTAACTGATAGCCAATCATATGTCCTCATTTTTTCCAATCATTGCGTGGGAATTTGCCCAGCTGTCAACATTGGTAAAAATGGGGACATATGATTGGCTATCAGTTAACCCTCGTGGGAATACCGGACCTCGCAGGAGATCTTAAAAAAACGTAAGAGGGATTACGATGGGAATAGGGCCAATATGAGGAATTACCTCTCTTACCTTCATACTCTCTTGGTGATCGCTAAGTCGCAATTGTTAATATCTGTACATTGTTTGATTCTGAAAAGAACGAAGATATAGCTGTAGTTAATCACATTATTGCATAAAGGGTTAGACTGCGAGCAGTTTCTCTTTTGCTCCGAGGAACACTTCAAAATGACTGACAGTGCGCGACGCAAATACCGCGGGCTTGTGAAACGCCCCCGGTATTTGCGAACCGCAGTTTTAGCCATTAAAAGTTCAACAATTCTAGAGTAAAGGACAGACTGCTCAAAGTCTAATAAAGGGTCTATGTAAAGAACACACATCGACCATTATCCCTGATATTGTGAAGCTACGTCAAAATTTAATTAGTGTTCATAGAAGTAAGCTGCTAATGAGAAAAAGAGGAAACTGTTAAGTTTTGAAAACATGTTTCGACAGAACAAACTGTCATCGTGAGTTACGTTGTGAGAGCCCGACGCTCAACCAACTGAGCCACCGGTGCGCGGAGGAAGCCAGGAGCGTTAGCCGATTGAACATTAGAACATTAGATCTGGACTTTCCGACAAGTCGAGCTCACAAACCGGAAACGAAAAGCGGAACGACTTTAGAAAGTCTAGTTGAACATCACTGCCATCACCATCCAACAAGGAAACAATATTATCACACCGGGCGACAATTTTGGGCGATAACCATCGCTGCCGACCTCACCAACATCTGACGGATATCATTGGGCCAACAATGTTAAGAAGTGAACTTGGCTGCCATCGTCACCATCCAAATCTGACCAACATTATTGGGCTAACAATGTTCGGAAGGGGTACTTTCTAAAAAAACTGTAGTGCTGCGTCGGTGGGGAAGTAGTATACGAAGGGCTAACGCTCGAAACGTCAGCTTTTAGAATCTCTGTACGGTGGCCAACTTACATTATCAACTCCGTTGATAAACCAAATTTTTGTATATAACAATGTTCGGAGTTGAATATCACTGCCATCGTCATCAGCAATCTAATCATTGTTGGGCCAACGATGCTAGGATGTTTCCTTTTTACTTCTTTTCGCACGATAATAATAATTGAAGTCCACAGTGTGAAAACTATATGATTTTCACGTCATAATTGTTATTACAGCTTAATTAAAAGAAAATTGGGGTGAATCAATCACGAGTGTTTAACCTGGCAAAAAGTTTGCGTGTGTTAATTCAGAAATGACGTTGTTTACCGATTTTATTTATTAGAGTGTTGATTTCCAAACTATTTCCATTTGTGAGAAAGTTAAACTTTCCGAACAGAACTGGGCGGTTGCCATGGTTGTTCAAACATGTTAACAATGTTAAGTAATATACGGAACAATACCATAACCTGTCATTGTGTCAGGTTTAGATCGATTTTAGCTTTTTTGATCGATCAATCGCAATTTATATTTCAAGCCAGTTAATAATGTTAAGAAATAAAATATAAGATGAATACACTACGGCATAGAATACCATATAACTACTTAATTACTGAAGTAGCAACTCAGGCAAATGCCGCGGGCTGCCTCGCTTTTGCTAATTCGTTTGCCAATTGGGACAATCCTTTTTGAGCCCTTGTTTGATCATGATTGTCGTTTAGCTGGACTCTTATGGAGATCTCGAAAGTTACATTAATTGGCCAAATAAGAGTACCATGTGTTCTTTAAAGAACAGTATGCACAACAAAAATTGCGAGTCACTGAATATCTTATCGCGTTACCCCGAGAACGAGAGTCCATGGGGGTATTTGACAACTCGAAAGTGTGTGTGTGTGTGTGTGTGTGTGTCTGTTCGCTGCAAATTTAGGAAATTCCGCCGATTCTGGCTTTAGGTCGGTACCCAGAAACCTTCCACCGTGATTTCTAAATCATCCACCTCGTACCAAGATCGCCAATACGCGCCGACGTCCTCCCAGCCATTTTCTTTGGCACCTTTATTTTTGAGCTCTACGTATTCTTTCTCGAGGCTTCGCAACTTCAATCTTGGACAAAATAGATGGGAAATTTGTAACCCCCTCCCCCCCAAATCAAGGAGGGGAAAATGGCGCGTTTTGGCTTTTGCGCGGCTTCATCCTTGCTTTGGGGGGGGGATGGGGGTTTGCTGTTCCATTTTATTCTGTCCAAGATTGCAATCTTGGACAAAATAGATGGGAAATTTGAAACCCCCCTCCCCCCCCCCCCAAAGCAAGGATGGGAAAATGGCGCGTTTTGGCTTTTGCACGGCTTCATCCTTGCTTTGGGGGGGGGGGGGGATGGGGGTTTGCTGTTCCATTTTATTCTGTCCAAGATTGCAATCTTGGACAAAATAGATGGGAAATTTGTAACCCCCCTCCCCCCCCAAATCAAGGATGGGAAAATGGCGCGTTTTGGCTTTTGCATGGCTTCATCCTTGCTTTGGGGGGGGATGGGGGTTTGCTGTTCCATTTTATTCTGTCCAAGATTGTTGGTCCCCACCGCGTCACGCTAGCCTTTCCAAGCAAACAATAGACGATCGTAGTCACGCGAGTTGGTAAAGATATCGTACAAATCTGGGACCGTTTCTTGTATTTTGCCGCTGGCCTTGCCTCTTGTCTTGGACTTTACTGGTGCTGCAGATACCTGTCATTGACGACACTAGCTCAGTTATCCTGCGCATCACACCCCCTCATCTTTCGGCATCACTGAAGAAATGATAAACAGAATTTGACGTCTTGTGTCTGGTTTGAGCTTTTGAGTGTCGAACTTGGAAGCATTGAATTGCATTTGCGTATAAAAGGCTGAAAAAGTCAGCCTAGGTTGTTTGTTCTGTGTCGTAAGATTTGTAGTATAGTTCCACAAAGCCACCTTATCCTTGTAATCCTCAAACGCTGTATCGTTGTTAAACTTTGGCAAAAATGCTACTGCTTTGTCCCTACTCCGCCACTCCGCTTTGTCCCCACTCCCGATCAAATACCGCGAAACAGAAAAACGCTTCTAAAGTTTCCACAACAAGGAGAAAGAACACGAATCTCATCTTTGTGCAGTTTTCGCCGACAAAAGTTGAAGGCACCGGCTCTAAAGCCTAGTTTTCATATGTAGGGAAAATCCCAGACGATCGTCGATTTCGCAGTTTCCCGACCGTCCCAGATTTTGCCGACATATCTGAAAATCGCCAGACGGTTGTCCCAGAAAGTGCGCCTAACCAACAGGTCGCCAAACCTCGAAACTTGCAATTTAGAGGATTGGTAACGAGCTAAAACCATCGCCGACGTCTCCGATAGTACAAATTTGAGTTTTTTTGCGGGGAATGATCCCCCCAAAAGTCTGCGACATGTCGGGAAAATAGAAATGCTTCCTATTTTCCCGATTCGTCCCCGACCATCGCAGATTATCGGGGATGTCTACGATTTATAGTTTTCATTAAGCCTAGTTTTCATATGTCGGGAAAATCCTAGACGATCGGGGATTTCACAGTTTCCCGACTGTCCCAGTTTTTGCGGACATATCGGAAAATCGCCAGACGCTTATGCCAGATTCTCCCGAAAATGGAACTTGCAATGTAGAGGATTGGTAACGAGCTAAAACCATCGCCAACTTCTCCCGACAGTACCAATTTGAGTTTTCATAAGTCGGGAATGATCGCCTACGATCGGAAAAATCTGGGACACGTCAGGAAAATTGAAATGCTTCCTATTTTCCCGATTCGTGCCCGACCATCCTAGATTATCGGGATGTCTTCATTAGTCGGCAAAATCTGGGAAGGTCGGGAAACTGCGAAATCCCCGATCGTCTGGGATTTTCCCGACATCTGAAAACTAGACTTAAGTCTGCTCTCCCTCCAATACAGATCAAGTGAAGACCGCTGATTGATGTAAATTGATATCTTTTGCTAGACCACACAACACTCACACTGTAAGTAATCGTTTCAGATAATAAAGGCACGGTATCGTTGACAGAACGAAATGAACAAGGTGGAATCTTCTAATCTTTCTCTTTGGCCCCGAATGCTATAGCGATATGGGTAGGGAAGCCGGTCTTGTTTTCCTCGTGCGTGATGGCTTGATCAAATTTCAACATGGAGGGCATAGGCTCAGTTGATATCACAAAGTCTGAGGTTTATTAGGGGAAACTTAAAATGCAGCAAAAACCCGATTCTCTCAATCGTAACATTTCAGTTTAGACCACGTTTTAAATAAAGTTGTTGTTGTTGCATTCACTCTGATTCAGGGTAAAGGGGCTCTGTCAAGCTATTGTGGTTTGCCTGAAAAATGTAAAAAATGGGGCTCTCAATCAGTGAAACCCACAAATAATCATACATTTTACTAAAGATTGCTTAGTGCTTTCAGACTATCAATTGTCTTTTTTCAAGGAATGAAATGGATTGGATTTTGGCAAATAAAGGCAAAACTTTTTGCGTTTCATCTGTCAACTAGTCCACACCAGAGGAAGAAAGACCGCGCTTGAGAGGGCAGGATCCTCAGGCCTCCTGACAAAGTGTAAAGGGTTCTTCTCATTTCTCGTAATAAGGCAGTCCCAGTTCCAAGTTTACGGCAGTCGGTCATGTGATCCTGAAGTGTTGGCAACAGTCATCACTCACCCTTTGAGAAATTTGAGTAACAGGTGATTAATAACAAATGACTGGTTGTTTTGGTTGAATTTCTTCTTATTATTATTTCCGATTTTTGTTATTTTCCATTTGGTTTTAACTCATTCAAAACTGAAACCAGGAGAAGATTTACATAAACAAAGGCTCAGTAAATTGGATAGCGAGCCTGCAGTGGTAGACCTATTGTTTGCCACCCTTTGTCTTCGAAGAGAGGGGATCATGGAGAGAAAGACATTTTTTTCAAGGATGCAAAAGGCTGATGGGAATAACCTGTAAAATTGACAATAAGGAAAACAACCTGTCCACGACGTTAATCGAAAAGGTAAATGCTTTTCAGATTTGCAAGCCACTCGGAAAATGATCAGCCATGTTTGCTTTTGAATGTCATTGGGAAAAGAAATCACATAAACTAGCGCAAGGATATTAAAAAGTCGTCTTCAAGTTTGAGATATCCTTTAATGACGAAGTTCGTTACATATCACCTATAATAAGTAATATGGGAACGATTTGGAACAATGAACACTTTTTTTTATTGAATTATAATAGTTATAAACGATTTTACAAAGACTCGATATTTTACAGAAGACGAGTACCCATAACGCATCTTCTACTGGCAGTTTAAGGTAAAATGTGTCATTTAAGCTGCACCGTAACTATGAGCATAAGTGGGGCACAAAATAAGGGAATATTTGATTACATTTTTTGCCTCTTTAGTGCACGGCTATCGTTTTCAAATCAGTCAACCGAGACTGGCGCATTGAAAATTGAAAGTGCATTGCAAAATGGCGGCCAAAAAACTAACAATAAAAGCAAGGTGACACACGCTGACACCAACCCGGTGTGGCCAACACATCACGCATGCGCACAACCATTTCACCCGGTCAATTAGCAGCCATGGACAGCTGTTTAGCCTTTTGGGCCTCATCAGCATGGCGTAGCTAACATACCAGGCGGGTGTGTTTAGCACCCCTTTAAGTGGCTGCTTCAAATGTGAAAACTAAATATTCTTTTGTTAATTATGTGTTAATTAGACTCCCTAGCCTCGTTTGCATGGACAAGGAAAGTCGTACGTTAAGGGGGATGACTCTTAACTACCAAACTGTTGCTAGGGACCTTTTCAAAAAATCATTTTTCGAGTCCCTTTAACTTGACAGTTACCATTTTTTGCCAGGTGTTTTCTATTTAACATTGGTTTGTCTGGTTCGACTCACAACCATATTTGGTAAATAACGTGACCAAAACAGAAAGTGCCAAAATGTTTCAGCGAGTTAACTATATTTGTCACAAATTTTTAACACAACAGTAAGAGGACAGTCTAACACAAAATCTGTACCATGGACTCTTAAAAAAGTTATTTCTAAAAAAAATGACGCCAAAAGGCCCTCCTTTAATACAGTTTTAAAAATAGCGGTTCCATTTTTTGACCAAATAGAAATTCCATGCTCTTTTTTTTTTTTTTTTGGATTTCTTTTATTAATTACAGTAACAACATAATACACCACTTAACAAACTTAAAAGAAGACAAACGTTACAAACAGATTACAATATTGCTTCACAATGATCGATAAGGGGGTACCTATTTCTTGTCAAAAGGGGAGGCCAAAACGGACTAGATAACAAATTACATGACAATAGCCAGAAAAAAAAACAGAGGGGCCAAAAAAAGGAGAAAAACATTCAGACAGTCACAGCGACTCAATTATTTTGTGCCACTTCTTTTCGAATGCTTTTTGCATTCCTATTGTGACTGAAATTTGTTTTTCTAGCTGTAAATTACTTTTAATTTGATAAAGGTATTCTAATATCAAAGGTTTAGTATTGTTAAACTTACAGCTAAAAATATAGTATCTAGCTAGAAGTAAACAGTGATTAACTAAAATTTCTCCTTTTTCCTCATCAAGACCTAAACACACGGTTTTCCTTAGAACGCGAGAGGTTTGGATCAGGTTAACTGAAATCAGGAAATTTTGTATGTTTTTCCAAAAAACATTTGTAACAGGACAATCCCAGAACAAGTGAATTAGGGTTTCCTGGGCATTTTGACAGAAGCAACATAAATCTGTGTCAGAGAACTTAATTTTAAATAAAAAGGAATTTGTGGCAATTCTTCTGTGAAGAAACTTAAACTGAAAGTTCCTGAGTTTTGTGCTTAATGTACATTTCCTAGGTAATAAATATATAGACCTCCAATTAAAATTTAAAGCATCTTCAGATTCACAGTCCCTAAGCCATTTCGCTTGGCTTTTCTCAGGGCAAGTACATTTCTTATCTCTGTAGATCTGGTATGCCAGTTGGCTCGGCTTTTTGGAAGAATTTAGCAGAGCCAATACATATTTTGGGTTTGGGTCGTCTGGCAGCCTCAATTTTAATGTCTTAAAAGCGCACCGAATAGCTGAAGCCACTCCGTAATATTCAAGAAAGGAAACGTTAGGGCACCATTTGTTTCTAACGCAACTGTAAGTCATTAACTTGGAATCGCTCGTCAAAAGATCATTAATATTATGCACACCTGCCTCAAACCAATGCTTATAAAAAATAGTCTTTCCGGCAATTCTTATCATTGAGTTGTTCCATATGGATTCGGCACCAAACTCCGCCCGTGAAGCAAAAGACTCTTTAAAATTTAAATCTGACCACA
>OX421448.1:58484280-58491780 GCA_949126865.1 Montipora capitata
CTTTCAAAAGAAGCCAAGTTAATAATAACAATAATAATAATAATAATAATAATAATAATAATAATAATAATAATAATAATAATAATAATAATAACAATAATAATAACAATAACAATAACAATAACAATAATAATAATAAAGCGCATTGGCACTAACACTTCTATAGAACTAATTCAAAAAACTGCTCTCCTTGGCACAGCAAGAATTCTGAGAAAGGTTCTGGAGCGATGAAAGCCATGATAAAATTTGGGTTTGCTTAGGCCCCCAAGAAGATAACTTGGATCCAACTTTTGGAAAAGCCGGCGCTGAATCCACAATAACGATAACGATAACGATAACGATAACGGTAACGATAACAATAATAATAATAATAATAATAATAATAATAATAATAATAATAAACCCCTAAAAGAGGCAACATTTGAAACACCTTAAATATATAGAGGATATTACATGGCCGCGCAAAGATACAAAATTTCTCTTCGAGTGTTGAAAAATATTTCACATGTGCGCAGCGAACGAGTGAAATATTTTTCAACACGAGAAGTGAAATTTCGTATCTCCAAGCGGCCATGTAATATTCTATTATTAAACACTAATGAAATACTAAATCATTCACGAAAGGCATTTATATGCAACCATAGCAACAGTGATCTTTTCACGTGTGAAAATAACATGTTATTTTCACGCGTGAAGATATCATGTTTTCGCCCGAAAGCTCACTTGGTATTTCATTGGTGTTTATATGATAAATATACATATATTTTAATTTCTTCGCGTGCAACCTTAAACGAGACCTTCACGGCTACATATGGGCTGCATATGATGGCGTTTTGCCCAGAATACCCCAAGTGAGACCAAAATCCGAAATTTACACCACTGAGCGAGACAACGAGCATCCTCGCCCCTTTAATTTGCGAGTGCCTCCCGTAGCCATCATCGTTCCTTAATTTAAACTCCTTGATAACATGCAATACTGTCAGAAACCCACAAGGCACACTGTTATTAAATTCCCATCATAAAGTAAGTTCAAGGATGGACATTGAAGGTTTCAAAGAGACCAAAGTGCAAAGCAGGCTCAGGGAATGGATTAGCAAAGCATGACTGTAAAATTTAATAACATTTTTAAACCTAGGTTTGTGGCCTAAGCTACCAAAAATCTCTTGTGGGCACATGTAAGTGGCTGGGTATCCATTTGGAAGGTCATAGGTGCAACTCTGGGTAGGAGGATTAGCAATAATTACACCACCACTGTATTTTCCAACTACGCCCTAGTTATCAAAGAAAAACACTTCTCTCGGTTTAAGTACCAATCTTACTTTTCAGTGTCCAAAGCAAAATTTCTGACTTCACTTGGATTAGGCAAGTAATCCACAACACCATCCAAGAGAGGCTACCGAGAAGACAAATCACAGTCATATATTTAATGTTATAAAAATGTCAGTAAGCAATTTAAATTTCATTTCACTGATTCAACCACAGATGTGTTTTATATTATCCCTTTCACCCCTAAACCGGCCTTAATCGGCCATACTTGGTATTTTACTCTGTCTAACGCCAGACAATTTTACTTGTCAATGGGGAACCCCTGGGGCCCGGTTGTTCGAAAGCGATTAACTTAATCCAGGATTAGCGTAAACTCTTGTTTCATGATTTCTTTTGCTTATTTTTGTTTTTTTAAGATTGAGTTCTTCTAATGAAAAGTTTTGCCGAATATCAACATTGAACAACATTTGGGAATAGAGTTAGGGTTAGGGTTACTTTTTAAAATTAGTAATGTTAGCTTGATGTTTATGTATTCTTAGGATGTTTAGAGTATTTATTTCTACCAAGGAATTGATTTCTATTGGGAGCTTTAATGTTTTCCCTTTTATTAAAATCTGTGTAACTGAAATGAGTAAATAAAAAAATAAATAATAATAATTAGCTGAACAGACTACTTCGACAATTCGGTAACCATTTTTTATTTCTATTGTTTAAAAACATATTGTAGGATTCTCAAAAGGCAAATTAATATGTATTTTGTCCCCTGGGCATCGCATAATAGCTAACTGGAACAATGGCTGCTGTACCGTCAAAGTAGTCTGTTACAGTAGGTGCCGCATGTTCAAACATCAAAAATTGCAAAACTAGAGAAAGATTGTTGAAGATCCATGTTGTGTGATGTCATGTCATTTCATGCCCTGTCACTGAGCATACATGTCATAAACTCATTATACACGTAGCTCAAAACAAATATGTTGTATGATGTGAAAATGACTTTGTCAAAATGCAACAGTACTTGTTCAGAAAACGTGTTTGGCAAATGTTAGGAGGTTGAGCTTATAATATCAAAGTTGGAAATCTTTTAAAAATCAAAAAAGGATTGCAACTATAACTACGTGTATGAGGATTTCACGGGCTATTGTAAGTAACTTTATTATAAAACAGTACAGGGTAGTCGCTTACAACAACAGCTTTCAGCAAAATGCTTGGGATTTGTAACTTCTTGTCAAAAGTAGAGAAGACAATACACAGGGTTCTACAGTGGTGGTCATTACCAGAGCTGGGTATCTACAAGAGCGGTTGAGGAACTTTGATTATATTTACAATTCGTTTGAAAAAGAGATGACCAGGATACAATGTACATACATTTCAATCCTCTCCATTCTTAGATGAAGACAATTCAAAATACGTTCAGTGCACTGATAATAATATTATGGTAACCAAAATGAATTGTTAGCAAAATTCTTGGTGTCCACAGGTACGAAGACATATTTTTCAATCTCAAGAGTACGGATTAAATAGTGCAACCCTCTTTGCTTTTAACTTTGTGGCAATGTCCTGATTTTCCAATAAATGGAACAGCTGAAGCAGTTGTAAAAACAAATTTTTTTTTTAAAAAAAGACCAAAAAAATCAAGACTTGAAAAGTATTTGCACCCATGCAACAGCACTAAACACTGCTTTACAACCCCACTTTAATGTCTTGTCCTGTCCATAATACATGTCCATGATGTCACCAGCCATGTGATGCCTACATGCATGCAATGTGATTTCGTGTCGGTTATGTACACTTGTGATACAATGACAGAAGAGGAACTTACAAACCTGCACTCCTTTGTTCTTAAGAGCTGATCCAACAAAAACAGGTGTGAATGCTCTCCTGATGGTTACTCGGCGAATAGCAGCCTTAACATTAAAAACAAAAGCAAGCACTGGTCAATAAACAATTGCACCAAGTATTACTGACGTTTCTTGTCATGGGGCAGTCCTGTACTGGACCTTGCTTGCAGACCGTATCCCAGTGCTCTGGGTTCAAATCCTAACACATGTAAGCTGAAGTTCGTTCACCTTTCTGTCCATTTGGGATTGGTATAAAAATAAGTACTAGTATTACTGAGGACAGGTTGTTCAATAGGATGATGGATGGCCTCGACCCTAGCCACGACAACAGCAATGGCCAATGAAAAACTACATGTAGCATTTGTGTTTCCTTTGATTGTGGTATGGCTAAATTGTCTTGACTTCTGTAAAATTTAGGGTTCAAAAGTTCGAGAAGAGTTGTTGCAATGCAGAGGTGAACTCAACAAATACTACACGGTAGCTTCATAGATAGTTTTACTTAAATACAATGACTCTGGCATACTAGAAAAGTTCATCCACTACAAGAGATGAACTTGTGATCTTCAGATTACTAGTTCAGATGATCTATCATTGAGCTACAGGAGATGGTGGCAGCTAAACCTTAAGACTAAATTCAGCTGATTATACTTCCTACATCCTGTACCATAGTAATTAATACTGACTATTTCCTGCACACCGCTAAAACATGTACAAGTCTTTCTCCCGATAATTTATATACATGAAGGGGATATTCAATAATCATTTTCAGCTTTATTATTTAATGAATGAAGAGATCCCTTTATTCTCTCTCATGGCTTGGCTTCGCACGCGAAGTGTGCGGGATCTTTAACGTCCCAAAGAGTTAACAAACAAGGGCTGTGAGACGGGACCTCTGGCTTATCGGCCTTATCCTAACCATTTGCAGACGTAGTTTAATACAAAGGCAGCACTTTCTCCTCAGTTATTTAAAGACCCTGAGTGTTGGTCCGGCCAGAGTTGGTGCGGAGGCAGTGCTGATGGAAGTGCCCAAGGAGTTGCAGGTGGTGACGATAGGTGAACTATGACTCGGAGCCATACCAGAGGGTGGTCAGAACGACAGCTCTGTACACATTTATTTAATGAATGAAGAGATCCCTTTATTACTGAGAACATAAATATGCATACATAGCAACTTTTAAACACTTGCAAGCACACATTCACAACATCTCCAACCTGCAATCTTTTGAAGATTTTCTCTAAAACACAGAAGTCAAAGATTTTTTGTGTATGAACTTAAAGTTCCTTACGACAGCTTTTGCAACTGTCGCATCAACGCTTGCATTTTTCATTACAACCTTTTTGAAACAGCTGCTTAATACATTGTGTTGTCTTTTAAAAATCAGCCAAAATTTATCAATTTACTCACCATAAGCTGTTCCTCTGTTGGTTGAACATTTCACCAAGAACTTCATCAACATTAGCCACCGTTTCTATTAAAGAAGATAAAACCAAGCAGGGTCATTACATGCTTCATAGATTGAGCCTTACAGTAATTGTAGGTTATAGATTCAAATTCCCAATCGGATAAACAGAACACGCAGACTTCTAAAAGAAGACTTAATTAATACAATTAATGAGAGTTTGTACAGTTAAACTTTTCATTAAAGAACAATGATAAATAATTATTATCACTATACAAGTACATGTAATAACTTAAATATCTTTTAGTATAAACACACAGGTGATTATACAAAATCGCGTGCTCTCATTGGCTCGCTATCTCGGATTATCAGCCGATAATCACCTCGACGGACAAAATGGCTGCCAGTAGTCGTTTTGCCTCTGTAAGTGAAGATGATTTCGCGTTGAAATGTTTTTTTTTTCTCTTTTTTGAAATAATCACCTGTGTATTTATACTAAAACAATTATTCGCCTCAGGCT
This sequence comes from Montipora capitata, assembly GCA_949126865.1. NCBI lineage: Eukaryota > Metazoa > Cnidaria > Anthozoa > Scleractinia > Acroporidae > Montipora > Montipora capitata. The sequence goes on from OX421448.1 coordinate 58,489,305, forward strand.
CAGTGATTATCAGTGAATATTCACCTCAACTTCGTCTCGGTAAAAATTCACCGATAATCACTTCGCCTTCGGCAAATAATTGTTAATTAATAACTTTTTTACTTGTATTGCGCGTTTCATAATGCTCACAATTTTTGCGCATTACAATATAAAAATAAAATAAAATACATTTAATTCTTTACATTAGGAAAAAATAAAATGATAATGAAAAAATGTATATAATAAATTATATAAAACTATCGACAAAATGAGTATTTAAATAAAATTAATGGTTTTTAATTCTTGAAATGCTCTACTGTCTTAGCATTGCATATTTCCTGCAAATGCACATTGACCGAATGTTTTGAGTGTTTTTACTTTTGGTGGTACAAGTAATATCACATTGTTTGATCTTAAATAATTATATCTTCATGGAGTTTTAATGGTGATCAGTTCTGATAGAATGATAGGAGTTAATCCATGAATAACTTTAAATGTAATTAATAAGATGTTAAATTCAATTCTAGATTTTACAAGAAGCCAGTGTAGTTGCATTGATGTTGGTGTGACATGTTCAAATCTTGGAAATATTACAATGTACAAAGAAGTCTAGCTGCAGTGTTTTCCACCCTTTGTGCCTTCTGAAGATGGATTAAAGGAACACCATAGAGCAGGATATTACAATAGTCTAAGCGACTTGTAGTCAATGCGTTAATAAGAGTCTTTGTGCTTTCTTCATCCAGGAAACGTCTGATTTTCCTTATTTTAAGATTAGTTTAAGCGAGGCTTCAGCACTTGGCTAAGTAGCCTGACTTCTGGCTGCTATACACATTTGTGGTCTCATTCACACAGAAGACCTTCAAGCTAATCCTGCCAAGCCAACCACATGCTGGCTACTCTTTTCGAATAGTGTGTGGGATCTTTAACGTCCCACAGAGTTAATGAACAAGGGCTGTGAGATGGGACCACTGGCTTGTCGGCCTTATCCGAGAAGACTTGAAAGTCTAACCATTTGCAGATGTAGTTACAAAGGCAGCACTTTCTCCTCAGTTATTTAAAGACCCTGAGTGTTGGTCCGGCCGGAGTTGAAATCATGACCTCCTTTGTGACAGCCCGGTGCTCAACCAACTGAGCCACCGGTGCCTTATGTTGCCTTATGTTGCGTAGACTTTGTTGATATGTGTAACCATACTTAGTTGTGGATCTAGCCAACACCCTAAGTTACGAACTTCGTTAAGTGGTTTGAGTAGGGCATCACCTACCGAAGATTATCAACATTGATTTTTGCCAGTTGTTGAATTAATGTACCGATAATGATGAACTCTTATTTTGCATCGTTAACCATCCATTTCTTGATAGCATCAATGGCATTCTCCATGTTCGTAACCGCAATGTTCTGATTCACATTGTCGTCTTGTACAGTGTACAAGTTCCATCATACCCATAGCCTGCAGAGCGGGGTTGGAGTTGATCGTACCTGCACTCTTTCCTGCAACATTTTTTCGCTCTCCCCAGCCCTCCATCACTTTTACTATCCAAGATGGTGGCATGATCCCTTCGCAACATTTCGATTCAATCCCCGTCAAAATATGCTTCCTGAACAGGCTATCATACCCAACTCTATGGTCAATTGACATACTATTGCTATTGGCAAAGAGCAAAACCTATAGTCTCCTTTGATATGAATGCAATTGCTTCAGATATGAAGCACCTGCATTCCAGTCACCAAGACAGTGTTGCAGTCGCTCTTACAAGTCAGCCAATCACAACTTGCTTTTTGAATAAATGTACAGAGTAACTAATGTTCCACACGTGTACAGTAAGTAATATCATGTTTCCTGTGAACAGGGTCCACAGGGGGCCTTGCAATCAAAGTAGGCCAAGTGACTTTAGAACACTTTAGAACACTTTATTTTAGGGTGCATAATTACAGTAAAAAAAACTGTACTCTCCCTTATGGCCCTATTACTGGGTTGCCTTATGGCAAACCCAGTCTAGAATTGGAGGGCATTTGTTCGGTGTTATTTATTTTTTTTTCTTCCGTGTCGGTAAAAGTCTTGCCTGTCACTCCCCTGGTAAGTGGTATCTTTGTGCATAGAGCCTTTTGCGCGTATTTTCCTAGGATCGAGAGGGTAGTGGACCTGCGTAGATTTCTCTGGTGGACACAGTAGAATCATTAACTTAACTGGCAATGGCGTCGAAAGTCATGTAACGCGAATGGCGTTTTAGTGGATCCTTAAACAAAATATACCCTTATGGAGCTCAATAATGGAAAATCAATTGGATACTGAACAAGACAGGCGACAACATCGACAACAATCTGTCGCCCGTCGAGCCGTCTTTTACCAAGTGTGCTGTTATGTAAAACACTGAAGATTCGCAGGGCAACGATAACAGTGAATTCAAAGACTAGACCAAGGTGGATTGAATGGAATTTCAAGCGCTAAAATCGCTGAAAAGGTAAGATTATTGTCGAAGCGATGCCGCAATTGCGTGT
>OX421448.1:58496780-58514280 GCA_949126865.1 Montipora capitata
TTTCTTACACCAACCCCTTCTCCCCTTGGCCTGGCTCACCTGTCAAGTTTATTAATAAATGCAATGCAAGGTACATTGTATCGCTTCATTTGATGATTCACCGTTAATGTCTGGCTCTGATAAAGAAACAAATTAAATAACAGCCTTAAAGAGATATTGCCTTAAACTACTTCAACTCATGTGCACAGAGGGGGTGTCCAGATTGTGGATGGGTTTTCTTGCTTCTTTTGAATGTAGTCCTCTCATCAAGATTGAAAAACACAGCTCTGTTAATTGTCAACGAGCAGGCCGAGCGAAGATGCGAGGCTTGTGAGGCGGCCAGCTTAATGCAGCGCGAAGTATTGCAGCAGGCAGAAAAATTCTCGATCGTTGTATGAAAAGTGTAATGTAAGGCTACGTAGTGTAATGTAAGATCCCCTGGAGATTTTAGTAGGGACCAATGAAAGCGCGTGTTTTGATGTGTGATGTCATTAGACAAACTTGCATGACGCGAGCGACTATTGACGATCTTGTGCTCGGAGGTGAGTGAAAACACATTTTTCGCATTTCCTTGACCATTGTGTTGTGTACGCTTGCTTTGAGTGTTCTTTAATATTTGTTTTCGAACCTTCGTGTTCTACATTTGAGTGAACGAGCTCAAAACTAAACCGGCGTACGTGTTCTTATCGGCCGCTGTTTCGGCCCGCGAGTAGAGCACTAACCCTTAGATACAGTTAGGGTAATCATATTAAGGCAAAATCTGGCCAGTACCCATTGCAGATTTCTCACATTATATTTTCCTCCAAAATAACGTTACCATGGCAACAATATTAGGCATTTCTTTGAGCCTTAAAATCAACTTATGTTGTCTTTTTTCAAGGAACGGGACGGTGAAATTTTCCCATTTAGTGTTACCAGATAATGTTAGAAATACTCTCTAAAATATTTAAAATTCAACAAAATCTGTAGGTCAGTTTTTCAGAAAAATAAGTTTTTTTGAAATGTGCCTCTAATTTTTTTTTTCACCTACAGAATTTTTTTAAATTTGAAAGGCAAACGTTTTAAATTAATCTAAGCTAACATGCAAAAAATGAAAAAAATTCACCGTCTGGAAGCAGAGATATGAACGAGTAAAGTTGCAAAATCAGGAAAAATGAGGGGGTTACAAGATCGGCATTTACGCATGCGTCACCCGCTCATTCGAGTGCACGCGCGAGCTGAAGGTCAACACAAACGGATTTAAATGACCATTAAACCGTTTGTGTAGAATTTTCGTAGTTTTCATGAATAGGAGATGTCTATTTATATTCATGTCTATAGGAAGTAGAAGAAAGGAGAGCGAAATTAGCGGTATTTGCTTATTTCTTCTGACCCATTTGAATCACGAGCTGACGCGAGCAGCTTACGAATTACGTGTGTGGGTACGCGCGCGCGCTCAGCTGAAAACCCTTTCGAGCCTCCTTAATACTAACCCACAAAGGTTTGATTTGAGATTAAACATCGTTTTAGGGCTTACCGGGGTAATTAGGCCTAAAAAGTTATACTTGCTCCTATCTCAGTCTTAATCTGAATCCTAATCGTAATCTCAATGAATTAGGAGCAATAATGTTTCAGGCCCAATTAGGCCTACAACGATATTTAATCTTAAATTCAACCTTTGTTGATTAGTATTTAATGGATTGTGGGGTCCTACATGGTGTTTTAGGGTTTCGTTTCGCTTTTTCGCTGTTTCGGTGTTTCACTGTTTCATGGTTTAGTAATATAATGCCCATTTCACATGGGACAAACCAATTAGTCGGAATTAAGTTTATGATAAGTCCGACGAACTGCATTTGGATCGACCAACATGTTCTATCCGTCTGCCTCTGACAGATACATGTGTAACGTATGAAGAACGAGTCTGGGACAAATGTCAGACTTCTCATGAGTTGAACTTAACTCCCGATATTGAAACATTTGTATGATTAATTTTTTTTTGAGGTTCAACATTATGTTCAACGTTTAACCCAACAATGTTAATTTAGGTTGACCCAAAGTAATTTGGATCAATCCAAACTTCCATTTAGTTTGTCTCATGTGAAGTTAGAAGTTACATGTAATGGGCTGGACCTGAGAGAAACGAGTCCCAGAGACATCAGTCGAAGGCAAGTGCTTTCACCACTATACTAACCCCTTCCGTAATACTTTAAAATCTGTATGAAATGCTTTTATCCAATTAATGATTATTCCATGAGCATGCAATCTCACACCCAAGAAGCACAACAGGAAACTACTTCAGTTTAACAAAACAAATAAATTGTTCCAATTTTTCAAAACAACAGGTGCAATCAGTTTCCATATAAGGTCATAATTATGTGATATACATGTATGAGCTGATAACTGAAATGAGGAAAGCCAATCAAAATGCTTCATGTAGAAATGCAATTTCTAAGATTGATGATTTAAAAGCAATATTATATGTACTCAGGCAAGAGCTGTTTTCATTCCCTCAAGTTAAACCAAATTTTACCTGGTGTGTCTATGATGTAGACCTTGGTGTCTTAATTTCTAGTTAATGTATGTTGCTGCAGACTAGAAAACAAAGAAGAATAAAAAACGAAAAAAGTTAAAGTTAACTTGAAGAATTTGTATTATTTGAATTTGCTTGAATGTTGCATTGATAGCATTTAAATACATTTTAAAATTGTATTTAATCGTATTGTTTTTATTTTATCGCTGTAACGTATTGTAAAACTGCATATTAATTTGTATTTTAATGTAAAGAAGTAATGTATTGTACACAACTCCACAAACTTTCAGCTTTCATACATATCCTGTGTAAATAAAGGTTACATAGTTACCTACCTTAGCCGTACCTACATGCACCTAACCTTCATTTGATAAGGTTTTTCAATGGTTAAAATGTCATGCAGAGAAAGGTTGCCTCTGGGTAACCATTTTGCAATGCACATAAACCTCCACTCAAGGTGGTTGCCAAACAAGAGCATTGCCTCACACCTGTATGGTGATTCCTCTCTCCCTTTCAAGATCCATGAAATCCATAGTAGCACCCACATTGTCTTTTCCTCGCACCTTGACAAATGAATAAAAATTGAACCAAAGTGCATCATTAATAATGAAGTTGGAAGAAATGGAGGTGCTGTTAGCTCCAAAGCGGAAGGAAAGAAGTCAAGAGACCATGAACAAACAAAGAAATGCATTTTAATTTAGGAATCATTCTCATACATTCTCATAACATGAATGCTTTGTTAAAATGTAAGAGAACCTTGCAGCTGGGTTCCCTTTTTCTACTTGCCACCATTTCAGTCACGTCATTTTTTTTTTTTTTTTGCACATGTAGTTGCTTAGACCAAGAGATTGGTGTGTTCCTCTAGCAGAGCAAATTCACTCAAAGTAACGATGGCACTAGACGGTACTTTGTTATTTGTTTAGGTACTGATTGTTGTAAGGATACAAGTAAATGTCAAAATGCCAGTTTACCAGTGGATTTGATCTTACACTTGATCACTTTCATTTTAAGAGGTTAAAAGTCATTCCTTATTTTTCTACAAACCTTGCACATATGGCTTATCCTACCAGTGTAAAATAACAGCCGCTCACTAGTAAGCGTTGTCTTTCCTGAGTCAATATGTGCAGATACACCAATATTTCTGATTGCCTTAACATCGCTCTACATGAAAAAAAAAATTAATGACAAATAAAAGCCAAATAAAAAATGGTTGAAGAACTACATGTGTGTAGGAGTTTAACTCAAAAATTAAAAATAAGACTGTCACAATATTGAAGCATAGACAGCCCAAGTTCACGTCACTAGAGAGTGTGTAATAATTACTAGTGGGAAGATGACCTTTGAGTGCAAGCAGTGTTGCCTCTGTTGCGTTACAGGCAGCCGTTGAGAATTTAAACGCATTGTATTAAGACTTTGTTTGGGAAATAAAATACCGTCGATTATGAAGCCTAAAAAACGCTCAATTTAACGTTCATTCAGTAAAAGGAATGAAAATGACTCACCTCTCGTGTATTTTTGTGGGCTGGAAATGAGCATTTTCTGCTTCGATTCCATGATAGCGGATGAAGTTAATGGCTGGTGATCATGTGAAAGGTCCGAGCTTGGGTCCGAGGTCAAATGAACTCCACCCGATGAGGTACAGTCATTTCATATACAACACTTACCCCATCTCCACAGCGTCACTCGTAGTGACAACGGTCAGAATCGTAGTGTGCAGCCTTGACTTCGTCTTAGAACATTGAAAACACGGAATTCCCGAAACGGTAAAATAAGCTCCAAAAAGAACAAGAATACACCAGAGGTGAGTCATTTTCAATCCTTTTACAGAATGAACGTTAAATTGAGTGTTTTTTTAGGCTTCATAATCAACGGTATTTTATTTCCCAAACAAAGTCTTATAACGCATTTAAATTCTCAACGGCTGCCTGTAACACAACACCGCTTGCACTCAAAGGTCATCTTCCCACTAGTAATTAATTATTACACGCTCTCTAGTGACGCGAACTTGGGCTGCCTATGATTGAAGCAACAGTTTGATGACCTCACTGAACATAATTCTAAATACTATTCTGAGAAGGGTAATAATTAAATATACAATGTAAACACTCATGATCAAGTTATACTAAATCCAGTTAGTCCAAATCTTGGGTCACCTATAAACAATTTGCTATAACTGTACATTACTCAATCTTAATATTTATAATTTATTACTAATTAGGTTTCCTAAAATTATAAAAAGGATTGTTGTCCTTAATTTATTTCCAGTCAAATGCCTGGTATTTCCAGTCATGTTCTGTCAATGTTGTTACTAATTATTATTAGTGTGATGGGCACTACATGTACATGTAATCTCAGTCTGCCACCACGGGCAAGCATAATGCCAGGAAAAGACCACGGCAAATGTACTTCAGGTAAATGTCCCACTCAGGAGGTCAAGAGAGGATGTGGAGTGTCTTGTAATAATTAATGGCATTAATAAGTAATAATTAATTAATTAATAATTAATGGCATGTATTATGGCTTAACAATTGCACATACATAGATGTATAACCATAGGCAGCCCAAGCTCTCTCGTCTAGAGAGCACAAACAACATGGCATTAAATGTATAACAAGGGAATAAAAAAACATCACGGTGAATCAAAAAACATCATGAAGAATTTTGGAAGATAATGAAAGCGCTTTTGCCAAGTAAGGCAAAGACGCAGTCTAAGATTGTTTTGCTGGAGAACAACCAATTGATTACAGATCTCAAGTGTGTTGCTGAGACACTTAATGATTATTTTTGCGACGCAGCTGCAAGTAACGGGGCTCAAATGAGCGTGGATGAATTTAAGAAACACCCTAGCATCAAGAGGTTTGCTGAACATATTGGACCTGCAGGCAACTTTGATTTTCAGCTGATAGAGGTGGAATATGTGAAGGGCATACTGCTCAAGCTTAATCCAAGGAGAGCAGTGGGATGTGACAACATATTGCAGTCTCTTGCGCATTACAATTCCCGCCATTGCACAGACGCTGACTTATTATTGTTTGATTAACTGTACCTTATAACTAGTTGCAGTTAGCCTATGGTACATGTATGGAAGTGCAGTAATGTTTTCCCCATATACAAGAAGTCGGAAGAGACCGATAAGACTTACTGTCGGCCAGTTTCACTATTGACTGCTTTGTCCAAAGTTTTCGAAAGAGCCATGTTTGATCGAATGTATGAGGCCTTTAGATGCAAGCTGTCTCATAATTTATCTGGCTATTTAAGGGGACACTCTTGTTATTCAGCTCTACTTGAGATGACTGAAGGCTGGAGGGCAAGTCTAATGACAGGTGAGAAGCTGTCACTGCAGCCGCGGTGGATCTTAGCAAGGCATTCTACTCAGTGTGTCATTCACTCCTCCTAGCTAAATTGACGGCCTACAGTTTTTCAGGGAGGGCATTACTACTCATGGCTGCATATCTATGTGAGAGGAAACAGCGCGTTAAACTTGACAATACTTTTGCTCATTGGAGAACTGTTAGGACTGGGGTCCCTCAGGGGAACCTTTTAGGTCCTCACATGGTGTTTAAAATATACACGAACGATCTAAATTATTTTATAGAAGGTACCTCATTGGGATTATATGCTGATGACACAACTGCTTATGCCTCGGATACCTCTCCTGTTACTTTAGAATATATTGTTAAGTCAGATCTTCAAGTAGAATGTACATGGCTCCAGCATAATTATTTCAATCCAACTGAAGACCCAAGCGATGGCCATTGGCCCAGTAAATTATGATATAATATTAATTTACAAAATAATAATTAATATAGAGCTGACTGATAGTTTGAAGATTCTTGGTGTCACTTTAGATAAAGGAATAACATAATTACGGTATATTATTACTAGAACAACTCAAGAAAGCATGTGCTAAGGCAGCTGCCTTGCGTAAGCTGCATAAGTTTACACCACAAGATGTTATGATTTGCCTTTACGAAACATACGTACTACCTTACTTAGAGTACTGTAGCTCATTCCTGTTAGGAATAAGTAATGGCCTCAAAACTAAGTTAGAGGACACGTAACCACTTTATTCTAAGGACTATCCTAGGGCATTCAAGCTCAGTTTCTTATGATTTTCTTCTTAATTTAGCTGAATTATAGAACCTAGAGACACGGAGGCAATTTCAGTGATTAGATATTTTATAAAAATGTTTAAGAGGACAGGGAGTGGAATATCTTAGTACGCTTTTCATCATTTTAAATGTAAATTATAATTTAAGGGGGTCTGGGACACGCCTCATGCTGCCATCTTTTAACTTAGAATGCATGCAAAAGTCGTAGTCATATTTACAGTGCATTTCAGAAAACTTTTTACAGGTGATTTGCGAAGTTCGTTGTAAATTTCAAAAGTTTGCTTCAACCTTGAGAATTTCAATACGTAATTCTCAATCCAATGGCGAACTTTGAAACGAACTTGGAATTTTGCGCTGAACTTTGTGGGAATGTGGCGAAGTAATTTCACCATTGCTCTCGGTTGTTGCTTCGAAATGAGTGCCTTCACCGAGCTAGGAAAGGCAATTCCAAGTTTTGTTCAGCAGAAAATTATTGAAAGCTGGTTAGAATGGAAAGGACCATCTCAAATAGGACGGGAACAAACCAAACCATTGCCAAGATTGCTGATATTTTCGTTCGCAGAGGGAATATCGAAGACAACAAATGAAGAATTATCACTCGGTCAGCGCGTGCTGAATGATTTGAATCATTATATGGAGTGTTGTAAAACTACCAACCCCAGCATTTACAGCAGTGAAATCCAAAACAAACTGGTAGAGAATAACATTCCAGTGCTTGCCCAAAAATGTCCTATCTCATGCATCGATCAGCCGCAGCACAACGCAAGATCTTGGTTTATATTCTTTCAAGAAATCCAGCGTTATTCCACAGGAATCAGCGACTCTTGAAAATGAAAATATACTTTTCTACTATTTAGCAGCTTTCGCAGACAACACATTTTTGTGATGAGTGTTCAATGTTCATTCCCACGAAGTTTGGTGTGAAATTTCAAAGTTCGCCATTTGATTGACAGTTATGTAAAGAAATTCTCAAGTTTGAAGTGAACTTATGAAATTTACAACGAACTTCACAAATCGCCTGTCAAAAGTTTTGTGAAATGCACTGTAACTACTAAGCTTTGGAATGGTTTACCTACTATAGTTAGGGAGAGTCTGGACTTAGCCGCTTTCAGGCACGTGTTGAAATCTTCTGTGGCACAGCTTTAACTTTACCGGATCATTACGTATCTGGGGTGGCTCTAACCTGCGATCAGGCTCTATTTTAGTTTCGCGTGGTAGGTAATGTGGAGTTGGCGAAACGAAAAATAGAGCCTGACCAAATTCCTCTTCAAAATTTCTTCCGCCCACTTTTTTTGATTGATTGACATGTCCTTCATCGGCCAATCAAATTTACTTCCATTACACCAAACATGCGTGGACGGCAGATTCACACTAGTTAATTACTGTGGGAGGAATATTATAAATGAAATCGAAAGTTACCGTTGGCTTTAATTTTAGAAAAACACATTTAAAGCTTGGGGAATGTTACTTTTCTGTACCTTTTTGACGACTATATTGCAACAAAGGCCGGTGCAATTCTTCCTCCGAACTTCACTGAATGTGCAATCTTTTAAGCTTGACATCTTAATTTGTAATTGAGATAACATAGCATTTTGTCGTTGGACGGTTTGGCAATAGATTTCTAAAGAAAAAAAAGAGAAATACATTATTCCTTTATCGTGTTTGCCCATGAAGGTTTCTTTGGTGATTTTTTCGGGTAATATCTTCAGTTGCAGTGTATTTCTAGAATTGCACGCAGTAAAATTAAAATTATGATAAGTTTGGTTAATTTTTTGATGGAGTACGAACAGTAAGATGGACTCCCAAAAGTTTCTTTTATTTTTGTACAATTGGTCTCTCTGGAAACATGCCATTTTAGTTTCTGGAGTGCGAGTTTTAAGTTAAATCAACTGGAAATATTATGAAGCAATCTTAACTTCAAATTGTGCAAACAAACCGTGTCATGTACAGTAAGTAAATAAAGCCGTTTGACACAGATATTAAAAACATGCATCCGTGTAACTTGCGATTTTATCCGCATCTCCTCCTGTTGATATATATGTCCGTTGTCTTATCCAGGAAAACAATATGCATCGGCTTTCATTGCCATTTGAAAGAACCAGCTATTTAGCTTTCAAAACATCATGGAAGTTTGTGCCAAAGTACTTTCAACCACAATTGGCCACCGAGCTCCACAACGGAATTGCTATTAAATTTCACTCTTTCCAGAGATTCAAACCCGATTCTGGACAAGTGATGAGATGTTTCAGATGGAATATCTCCATTTATACAAATAAAATTGAGTTGCACCGTTCACGTCATTGTAAGAACAAAAGGCAGCAAATTTTTTCGTACACTTAAGGCGGATTAGTCTCGAGGACTTCGCGAGACCTCCGCGCAATCACGATGGCATTTTCACTTCCGGCGTTTCAACAGCCAATCAGATCACGAGTTTGGTCGACCGTCCGGAATTCTTGAGAGACCTTTGGTCAGGCCCAATTTTAGCGAGCGACGACATAAGAGAACACATGGGCGAAGCTAAAAATGGGCCTGATCGCAGGTCAGGGTGGCTCTGCTGGACACTCTCTCTGGTGGACGTGGTTGGAGGTAATTACCTGTATATAGGATATAATTTTCAATACAAATGGCTTACCTTATTCCATGCATGTGTTTTCTTGTCCCTGGTGTCATTATGTTACCTTTTTGTAGCGATTTGAGTTCCTAGTCTCCCCAAGTCAAGAGAAAGGACGAGGCGAAACACTCCAGTTGGGAGAGCCTACCAAACAAAGCCAAAAAATCCCAGACCAAAATGGCCCCACGGCCACAAATCCACTGTAGAATGCAAGGGCAAAGGCTTTTCATTCATTTCAATCTGCTAACTGCCCAATCAAAGCCCTGCCAGCAACATCAGGTGGCCAAACGAAACGATCAAAATTGATAATGAAGCCCCTCGTACATTTTGAACACAACACAGGGACCATTGAGTCTTTGTTTGTCACCCTGATGAGGTTACCAAGCCAGGTGATAACAAAGACTCAACAGTTGGCGTGTCGTGTTCAAAATGTACGAGGAGCTTTTCATCGCTGGCAGGGCTTCGATTGCATGGCTAGTGGATTAAAATGAAAGAAAAACCTTTGCCCTTGAATTCTACAGGGGATTTGCGACCGTGGGAACATTTTGGTCTGGGATTTTCTGGCTTCGTTCAGTAGGCTCACCCAACTGGAGTGTTTTGCCTTGTTGCCTTGTTGTGGGGAGACTTGGAACTCAAATCACCACAAATACATGTAGGTAACATAACACCAGGGACAAGAAAACACATTCATGGAATAAAGTAAGCCATTTGTATTGAGAATTTCATCCTATATATATACCCCCATGAATATCATCAGAACTCCCACACAAACCCTTATATTACATTTGACATCATGTTCAATTGTGGTGTCCCCCACACCTCCTTTCTGAGGAGTGGCAGGTAGACATCAGGGACATCCCATCCCTCTTTGCGGTTCAGGCCGGCTTGGTTGAGCAAGATGTGGAGTTCGAATGCAAGGCTCTTGATACCACCCCTCACCCACCAAAGTTCTGGGTAAGATATATAGATGACACAGGGGTTGTCAACAAACAAGAATATGAAGACTAACTGTTTGAACACATTAACCGATAGCATCCCAGCATCAAATTCACCATCGCGCATGAAAACGACTGCTGCCTACCGATGTTGGACATCATGATGATCAGAAACGATGACAACACCATCACCATTGATGTTTACAGAAAGGAGACCCACACTGACCACTACCTGCAGTGGTCTGCCGTCATCTAACCATCTGGTGCAGCAAAAACTTGGCATAGTTCATACCTTGATGAGCCGTGCAGAAACCATCATTGAAGACCCAGCCCTGCTCAACACCAAAAAGCAGAAGATCAGAGATGCACTCCAGGTTTGTGGCTACCCTGAGTGGGCTCTAAGAGAATGTGACACCACTGAGAAGCCTCACAAGACCCCTCCAACCAGGACTAGGGACCAGGATAAACCGTCGCAGCGTTATGTGGTACTGTCATATGTCAAGGGAGTAACTGAAAGGCTCAAACAAACCTTAGCTAAACACAATGTTAGTCTGTACTCCAAACCTGGCTATACCCTTCGTAATGCCCTGGTGAAACCTAAGGACCCCCTAGATGACATGGAAAAGTGCAGAGTAATTTATAAAGTCAGATGTGAGGAATGTGGGCCTGCAGGTGTATGTCGGAGAGACTGAAAGATCACTGGGGAAGAGGACTTTAGAACATCAAAAGTCCCTGAACCGGGAGGACTGTAAATCTGCCCTCAGTCAACACCAAATGCAAACAGGACACGCGGTCAGGAAAAGACCAATTATGGACAATTTGCAGATTCTGGACCAAGAACCCAGGAATACGCACCGAACGATCAAGGAGGCTATCCTCATCAAGCTCAACAAAGCCAGCCTGAACCGCAATGAGGGATGGGATATCACTGACATCTACCTGCCACTCCTCAGGAGGGAGGTGGGGGGTGGGACATCAGAATTGAGTCAGCCTCGTTCTGACCTTGACCTCATTCCCAGAGGTCAAGGTCACACTGTGATCATGACACCATGTTGTTTCTGCTCTCCAGAAAAAATCACGTGAGATCTGGAAAATAACCACACAGCCAGGAAGGAAGCTACCTACAATGGCAATAAAGTTGGGCTTTTTAATTGGGATATTTTCATTTTATTATCTTCTCAAGCCTTTTTTATGATTCCCATACAAATCCTTATATTTTTGTTGGCTTTCCCTCACACTGAGCCTGTGGTACCACTCAATTATACCAGTAGGCTTGTCCCTCCCTTAAATACATACCTTCTAAAATAAGGCTTGACCTACTCACCCCCTCTGAAGCTCCTCCCTTTCCCCCCCCCCCCAATTAAAAAAGTACCAACTCCCTTGGTGTTGATAGACAAGGTATGCACACTTTGCCTACTCAAAAATCCTCATTGAGAGCGGTTTTTAATTGTGTCGAAAGTAATTAGCAAATTGCTTTGGTTTTGCATTTACTTCACTCAGTGATACATGTAGGTTCAAAGTTCTCACGCCACTTTTTCAACCAATCAGAAGTGAAAGCAAAACCAATCATGGCTCTTGCATGCACATTTTCCCACGCTTTGTGTCGGCTACCTGTAATTACTTAGAGTTTTGATTGGTTTACTGGATTGCCTCCATCCTTTTTGATTGGCCAAAGTAATTACTTTGGTTTTGGTTTTACGACACTCAATTGAAAACCACTCTAGCATAATAGCAATAATTGATTAGGTTACTGTTTAACACCACATGGATGTCAAGACAAACCATTGGCCTTCAATGGCTTTTTATGAAGGAAAATAATGTCATGTAAGCTTACCAAAGACTGAGAGTATTACAGCCGCCTTACCCAAAATGGCAAAGTTTGAGCCTACAAAAAAGAGAGTCATGCAAGAAAGTCATGTCGCCTGATCTAGAAGAAATTGTACATTTCAATTTGCATTCATTTGTATTCATTTGTATTCAAATCAAACATCTTTGTTAACTTACATTAAACATCAATTAGTGAAAGTCACTGATCACTAAGCTAAAAATATCCAAGTGGTTAAATAATTTGGCACCACAGGACTATAAGAGAATCTGAACTATGTATGTCTGTAACTACGTGTAGCACCACACAATTAACTCCCTGAGTATGAAAAAGATTGCCTGCAACATAGATAAAGTGTTCTCTCACAGGCAACTGTAACCTGAAGGAAAGAATCTACTACTCTAATTTTCCCAAACTAAGATAAAAACAACCAACATTGCTACATGTATCATACAAACTGTTACCACATGGTACTATTAGGGAAACAAACAGCCAGTCTTCTTGTATGCAGTAGCTTTAGACAGTCCAGACATTGTGCAAGTTATATGGACTTGCAAGTGTGGCCATAGTTCTTGGTGGATAAGACAAACTTCACGTAAAAACACAACTCAGTTTTTACATGTATTTCAACGCTAGAATGATATCTTACACAACGTTCAGCAGGATGTGGGCTGATGCAACCAGCCTCAACCTATTGTTACAGGCTCATACATGTACTTCCGGTTACAAGTAGATTTACAAGTTGACTTTGCATCCAACAATATGTAGGGGAAACAGTTCAACTACTTAACATCCAATATGACCACAACATTAACAAAAATTTAATGTGCCCACTTTGACAGACACAAAATTATCATTTTTCCTTATAGTGCAGGGATTTAAAATATAAAAGGACTGCATGACAAGTTTTTTTCTTTATGCAAACAACAAATTTTGTGGTAAGATTCCTTATTACACCAACTGTAACCTTTGTTATGCAATCAATCGATAAAAATCGATCAATAAAAGAGGACTTTGTATTTACTTTGTTTCAAGACTCTTTTTTCAAGCTATAGCTGTTTATGAGAGAACAGTATCTTTATCTTCAGTATCTGAGGTGATGTCTTATTGGCGGGTAATCGCCAAGAAATTGGAAAATAATTGTCTTCTTAACCCTTTTAATACCGGCACTGCACATTTTTTACTTCCAAGGATAAATTGAGTGAGTGGGCATCAAAATTGAAGAAAAAGGAATCAACAAGTGATGCTAAGGAACTCACCTTTGCTTTTTAGGACATGATGTCCACATCGTCGAATCAGCAAGGTTGTTATGCCCATGTTTTTGCACTAAAATACCACATTTGAAGCTGTAAATAAAAATTAACTGCCTTCGTCGAACAGTTTTCGCCAGGCGTCACAAGCCGGGTGCACGTGCTATATTTTGACATGATATTCGAAACGTCACAACCGGAAGTGCGTTAAAGCTTGATACCAGGGAAAATGATTTTATTTGGCGTGAAGATGAACGAACCTGGGTTCCGAACTGGCTAGTGGGATGCAGTGTGGCCCAGTGGTTTGCACGTTTGCCTTGAGATCCGGAGATCTCGGGTTCAAGACCCGCTCTGACCACTCTTTGAATTTGTTCCTGATAGTCCCTGGTTCAACTTCCCAGCTGCACTTGGGATTCTTAACAGTTGTTGTGTGTTCTGTTGTTTCGTTGATTGTGTTTCATTGGCCCTGAAAAGCCCCTATGCGTGGATGGCGTAGCGGGTGCTTCATTTCGTACGGGACCCGAGATGGGACTGTGCTCGGGTGACACTGCAATGGATAATCATTTTGTTTATTAAAAATTTAGTCAGAGAGTGTCTAACACGTTGTTACTTGCATAGCAAGTCTCTCGACTTTGCCAAAATGACGAAATTAAAAGAAAGACAAAATAATAGTTCGTTTGCCGTGTAGTTCCAGGTGTTGTGATCCCCTTCGGAAGATGGGTTGGGGCGAACGGCAAGCCTTGGTATAGAGCTAAATTGTGAGCTAGAGTGCAAAATTCATTCATTCTAATTCATTCATTCATGTCAATACAAGGACTGAAGGAGCAGGCGTAGCCCAGTTGATAATTGCACGGCTTTCGTGGCGGCAGGTACACATGTCACAGGTCATTGTTTTACCAATACAGAAAGTATCCTAAACATTCATAAAAGCTAACCTAATTAATAGGCCTAAAGGTTGGCATTTATTAATGTTTACGACACATTCTGTATTGGTAAAACAATGACCTGTGACCTGTGTTTTGTACCTGCCGCTTTCGGGGCAAGAGGTCCCCAGTTCGATCCTCTTGACCCCTATTGACCCCTTGCAAGCAAGGGCTACAGGTCTAATTGTTAAATATAGCCGTAAAATGGAGCACTGACAGAGGGAGGGGGGTTAAGGTAAAGGGCGCACCGCCGGCTTCCATCGATACTAACCTCGTAGTTTTAAGGAACTGCCGACGTTAAATAAAGTGACTTCATGTTTTACGAGACATCTGGTTTTGTCTCTTCTACTGGGCAAACCTGCCCAGAGGGAAGGAGCACGAACAGGACTCGAGGTCCTATGCGAGGTGTTCCACCCTACCCTATCCAGACCACAACCGGGAACTACATGCCCTACTCTTTACGAACAGTGTGTGGGTTCTTTTACGGGACCTCCGGCTTATCGTCCTTATCCGAGAAGACTAGAGAGTCTAACCATTTGCAGATGTAATTACAAAGGCAGCACTTTCTCCTCAGTTATTTAAAGACCCTGAGTGTTGGTCCAGCCCGAGTTGAACTCACAACCTCCCGCGTGACAACCCGGTGCTCATCCAACTGAGCCACCGGTGCGCGGTTAAACCTTGTTTTTACATTCGTTCTACTTTTTTCATTCATTCTTCCCTTCATTCCTTCATTTGTTAGTTTATAAGGACTCATTTCTCCCTGCATCCTACTAATCTATGCAAAAGCCGTCACATATATCAAAAAAACACTCAACTAGAATCATAGTTCTTTATTTCATGTTATCAAGCTTCTCTTTTGAACTGGGGTACTTAAGTAGATTTTATCAATTCAATTAAGCTCAACTGATGAGACTACATCTAGTTATTCTACATCTAGTTATTAGTTGCCAGTTTTTCTGAATTTGGATATGCAGGCTGAGCTTGTGACAGACCCCACCCCGCAGAGTGAAGGAGGACCAAGTTCCAAGTCGTTGTAAAGCCAAACACTGAGGTTACATAAAATAAGCGTTGTCTTGAATCAAAAATATATTTCAACAACAACAAGCTTTTTTACCATATTTAAACATATTACAATCACAAAAAATAATTGATACTAAAATTTGTTAATAGTTCACTCAGAGCAAATTTAAAAAAAATTATATTAAAGCTTGAAAAGATAATTTTAAGGAACAGATAATATCATGAGAAAATCAAATAACAGTAAAAAAGGAAAACCCGCAGTCAAAAGACTCAATGCATGCAAGCAGAAAAAGATGAATTACAATACTAAGTACTACATTACTAAATACCAGGGCCCGGTTTGTTCAAAAGCCCAGATTAAAAATTAACCAAGGAGTTTGTAGTGCCTCGAACATTGTTGTGTTACATTTCTATCTGTGACACTTGCATGCTTAGAGGGGGCGTCTCTATTGCTCCTCGACTTTCAATAAACACGTGCGTCTTTGTAATTTCTGAGAGTGGTGTTCCGGAGAGAATAAAGTATTGAATTTAGCTTCGTTTCTGCTTCTCGCTAAAAGTTTATTTCTCTACTCCCAAGAGCTGTTCAACGCTGATATTCGGCAAAACCTTACATTAGAAGAAGTCAATCTTGAAAAACAAAAATAAGCAAAAGAAACTTTCACCGAAAAGTTAAAACTTGAAATAAAAGTATACGCTAATCCTGGATTAAGTTAATCTGCTTTCGAACAACCGGGCCCAGATGAACATTCATAAGTCTGCAAGATGTTTAGCTTTACTTCCTTGTTGAATTCTTTTTGGGGTAGATGTTTAAATTATTCCAAATTTTGGCAGCTGCAAAGCAAATGTTAAATTGACCATAGTTAGTTTTGATATTTTTTATGTAATATTACTTGATTTAGCAAATCCGGTTTTGTATTCATAAATTGATGATACTGTCCTGAAGAAATTATCAAAAGATGAGGGAAGAGGGTTGCTATGATACTGATACATAAAAACTACGTAAAAGAAAACAATGTCCTTTTCTTTTAAAATTTCCAGAGCTTTGCAGAGAGGCTCAGAGTGTTCATCTGGTTTTGACAAGGTAGTAATTAATACATATGGCTCTCTTTTGTAGAATTGTTAAGGATCTAAGAGTAGAGCTATAAGTATTTCCCTGAACTGATACACCATAATTAAGGAACTTAAGGTATTTACGAATTCTTCTGTAGGGGCATGATTATCATCACAGTTTAAGAGATTAATGTTAAAACCACCAGATATCAAGAAGAGCTTTTTTTTTTATCCAAGACAGAATAAAAGTTATTCACAAATATTTGTAAATTTAAAGAAGGATGCCCATACACAGGACCACAATGCAGGGGTGTAGCCAGGATTTTTCAAAAGGGGGGTCACACAGTGTCAAACAATATTAGATAAAGTCTGTAATTGTGGTTGTAAAATTCATTAATAATTCATTAGGGTGCAAACCAATCCCAGCACAGTATTCACATCACATATTGTACACAACTGTAAACCCCATTACAAATCAACTGGGGTTGATGAATATTATTATTAAACAGTAGAATTAACTTTTGATACAAACTCCTGCTCAGCTAATTGGTATTCATTAACTTTTGATACAGATCTCTACTGATTAAAATAACAATACTTTGCATTCAATTTAATGTATTCATTTCACAAGCAGGATAAAATATTCGCGTCCGATCTGTATGGACGTTTACAATGGTTCGCCTATCGGCTCGCCATTGTAAAGGCCCATACAGATCTCCCACTCATATTTTATCTACTACTAAATCATCAGTATGTTATAGAATTTAGAGTATCCTTGGAGCACAAACAGTCAGAGTTGGAGTTGAAAGAAAGCTGAAAAAGCTCACAATCCTCAATTGTCAGAGTGAAATGGAAAAATTGAATGGCTGCAGAACTGACAGGTCCATCCATGGCTATGTAAAAAAAATTCAGGAGAGCAAAAGCAGTTTATTGCTGATCAAAATAAAAAGTTTTAGAGTCTTCAGTATGTGAATCGATCAATATCGAGAATTTACACTATAGAGTTATCGATAAACAAGAAGTCGCTGGAAAAAAGGCTTAAGTTTCTAAAAGATGTCGTAGAATTTTCCTCTTTTTTTCCCTGCATAACAAGTTGTTTGTGGAATAAAAGGAACCCCAAAACCATTTTTCGGTCAAGTCACACAAAAAATTCAATTTCATGGTTATAGACCGAGCACCTTATGCGCATATGCCTACCCAACAGAAACCAAACAAGGGATACACATTAAGCATTGCCCTTGAGTCTATTACTGCTTTTGAAAACATTTTTACCAAACCAACGCTGC
>OX421448.1:58520427-58527927 GCA_949126865.1 Montipora capitata
TTTCACAAAAATTCAATCCTCTTTCGAGATTGACGATAAAATAATCTTAAGTACACAGTCGAAATACCGTAACTGGATAGGGAAAACAACTCCTTTATGCCAATTACATTTCCAGTAATTAGAAGTTATTCTAAGTAGTTACCGGTACTAACATGCTTTTCCTTAATAAATTTTTCTACATGTATTTAGTTTAGGGTTGGAAGAGACAGGGGCAACATCAAAATCCCAATAACACGGTTAATTTAACCTTGAGGTTTTCAAAAAGCAGACTCCAAAATTAAACATGGTCAGCTCCAAACGAAAAAAAGTGAATTCTTCTGAAGTTTAAACTCTTCTCCTTTAATTAACAGAACAATAGTAAGTTAAAAGCTAAACTTGACATGTAACCCATTTGAAAATTCTTACCGTTGAGTCAATGATCCTGCCATGAACATGTTGACAGCAAAAAGAGATGAACCAAGTAATTCACTTCTGCTTGGCCGCACAAGTTAAAAAGCTGACAAAGAGTTGCTCATATTAACTGTGAGTTCCCATGATGCAGTTTCACTGGTTTAGCAGGGTTCAGCAGCACTTCCTCCAACCACAGTCAACTCGTCCCTGCACTGTGCGCACATCGGAACACCTGATACTGTTTCTAATAAAAATAATTGATATAATAATAATTAAAATAAGTATAATATTTAAGCTAATTAATGCACTTGTTTGTTTGTCACGCCGTTTGCGTCTTAATTTGGATGCATAGTTCTGGTTTCGATAAAGACGGCAATCAATAATGTAGCCTGCGAGCAGGCTCTCCGAGGGACTGGGGCTGGGGTAGACTGATCATTCAATCTCCCACACAGCCCCAGTCCCTCGGAGAGCCGTGCAAGCATAGTCACGACTCCCCTCCCCCTCTATCTGCAACCTCGTTCCCAGGGCTTCTCCCTCATTTGGGGGCGGGGCAATAAAAAAACGCCCCTCCCCCAAATGAGGGAGAAGCCCTGGGAACGAGGTTGCAGATAGAGGGGGAGGGGAATCGTGACTATGCTTGCACGGCATTATTGATTGCCGTCTTTATCGAAACCAGAACTATGCATCCAAATTAAGACGCAAACAGCGTGACAAACAAACAAGCGCATTGCTTGAAATTACTTACTTGGCAGCGTTTGTATGCTTCGACACACATCCTCAGAAGTGACTGTTAACTAATTGTTGCTAAATTCTCTCTCCAACAGCACTTCCTCCAACCACAGTCAACTCGTCCCAGCACTGTACACACATCGATATCGGAACGCCTTTTAACTGCAATAAATGATATATTTCATATTTAAGTTTTTATTTTAATTATTTATGTACATTTTGTATTTTTACTGGGTTGCCGTAGGGCAATCCCAGTCGGAAATTGGGTGGCATTTGTTTGGTATTCTTTTTTTTCCGTGTCGGTAAAAGTCTTGCCTGTCACTCCCCTGCTAAGTGGTATCTTTGTGCATAGAGCCTTCTGCTCGTATTTTCTTAGGATCGAGAGGGTAGTTGAAATGCGTAGATTTCTCTGGTGGACACAGTAGAATGATAAACTTAACCGGCAATGGCGTCGAAAGTCATGTAACGCGAATGGCGTTTTAGTGGATCTTTGAACAAAATATACCCTTATGAAGTTCAATAATGGCAAGTCAATTGGATACTGAACAAGACAGGCGGTGGAATCTTACAAGCGACGAGTAATGGACTTCGACAACAATCTGTCGCCCGTCGAGCCGAAATCAAAGTGAGGTGCATTTCTAATTTTACCAAGTGTGCTGTTATGTAGAACACTGAAACCAAATGGAAAATTCTCTGGTAACTTATGGGTTCAACAAAGACAGAACAAATCGAACACCTTAAGTGGATCTGTGATCAACTCTGCACAGTCTTCAGTAAAAACATACCGGTAATTGGAAATGTGACAGTCAAGAATTATTTGAAAGAAAGCTTGTCGTCTATTTTGTGCTTCATTATTCAAGGAAAAGGTTCTTCATGGAAACGGTTTGATCTTGAACTTTTAATTTGGTGTAATATTGCCCATATTTGACACAACTGAGTTTTTTTCTCTTCACGCACGCAATGAAATAGGAAGGGGTTTTTGCCTCTAATAGCAAATATGTTGTTTGTTTCAAAAAATTGTTCGCTGGAAAAGGTGGCTTTTATGAATTCATCATGTTTTATAATATGCGAGCTTAACTGGATAGTTTTTATGGCAATAGTAAAGCATTTTCGTGTCAAAATGAGGTTAGTGTCTTTCTGTTGTGCTAACTTAATTAAATATAAATATACATTCTGCCTCGTGAGTTTGATATTCTCGTTAACCAGCAATGGCCTCGAAAGTCATTGCAACGCGAATGGCGTTTTAGTGCATCTTTTATGTTGCTTGTTTCAATAAAATGTTTCGCTGGAAAAGGATTCTGTGATATTTTCTGCCTTTGTGAATTGTATTATCATAATTGTATTGAATTTTCGAGCTTAAGGTTGAAATGTGATACGGGAGGACATTTTTAGTATTGCTCTGTCAGCAGAAAGGTTCACGAAAATAAGCAGGTCTGTTGGAAGCGTGCTTGAGTTTCAACAAAATGATCCGCAAAATCAGCAAAAAATTGTGAAGCCGATGAATAATAAAGTAGCTGCTATTTCCAAAATGACGGAATTACCTGGTGATAAATAACCTCGTCTTGGAGAGTAAATTTTTGACTTAGCAGAAACAATGGTCAACCTAAAGGGTTTGGGCGATTGTGATCTTTGTTTTGACTTCGCTCATTTATTGTCAAACTTTATAACACTTGACAGAAAAAGAAACTTACGAAAACCGGGTATCTTGCCATCATTTGACGCGGACGCTTCACTGTTTGGCGAGTAAACTTGCCGCGGTAACTTAATCATGGCGCCCGCTGAATTCCGGCCATGTCACTTTCGATTTTGCGATTTATTTCTGCAGCCAAAATTGAACGTAGCAAAAATCAATTATCAACATGTCAGCCCAAAAGCCAATGTTTCTCACTTCGCATTTATTTTCTTCAATCTTTCTGGGTTCAATACTTTGCTAGTAACCACATGTCTTCTCAGGCTATTTGCCCAAGACTTCTACCATGGCACTACAATGATAGACAATACCAAAACAATATCGTGTACTGTTAGGGCCGATTTACACGGTACGATTTTATCGCATGCGACAACAGCTTACGACAGGCCCACGACATGATATACGATTGTTGTGTACGTCTGCAAAAATGTTGTAGCATTTTAAAACATGTTTTAAAACGCTGCGACAATCGTAAAGTCATGTCGTAGGCCTGTCGTGAGCTTGTCGCATGCGACAAAATCGTATCGTGTAAATCGGCCCTTAGAGCTACATATTACGCAAGGATAACTTGAATCTCCTGGAAGACAACACACAGCTCAGTTGACATTTTATATGGAATAAATCGATGTGTTACTTCACTACCACGCGTAAGCAATGCGTGTCTATTTTTTCCAAAGAGGACAGGAATTTCTTCTTTTTGAGAAATAGGCCGGTAGCCAGCTTTTTACCTCAGAAAAGGATCTTTTTAGTCGTACGAACATGTGAGGACATGCGAGCCAAAGGGCCTCTGCTGGTATGACTTCTGGGTGACCCCTTAATTAAATGGTCTTAATGACCCCCCAACTTGAAAAAAAGTTGCCTGGGACGGTGCACGAACCACAGGCAACCCAGTGTACTATCACGGAGGGTCTAGTTTAATCTAAAAAAAATTGCCTGCGCCCGAAACTAACCTAATACTATGTTTCTAATAATAATAATAATAATAATTAAAATAATTATACTTATTATAATAATTTGAATTATAATTATACTAATTATGTTGATTATAATAATTATAATAAATTTTTTTAAGGGGGGCAGCCTCGTTTCCAGGGTTCTCCCTCAGAAGGGGGGGGCGGTAAAAAAAGCCCCGCCCCCAAATGAGGGAGAAGCCCTGGGAACGAGGTTGCGGATAGAGGGGGAGGGAAATCGTGACTATGCTTGCACGGCATTATTGATTGCCGTCTTCATCGAAACCAGAACTATGCATCAAACGGCGTGACAAAAACATGCAAGCGCATTGTTTGAAATTACTTACTTGGCGTTCGTATCCTTTGACATACATCCTCAGAAGTGACTGTTAACTAATTGTTAATTCATTAATCAATTATTGTTAATAAGTAGTTACTTAAAAGGTTACATATTAAAAAGTTTAAATTCGTAGTAAACGGTCACTTCTGAGGATGTATGTCGAAGCATAGGAAACGTCATGTAAATAATTTCAAACAGTGCGCTTGTTTATACTTTAATGTTTGTCACCGCTGCTTTTTTTTATTATTCTTTGTCTTGCGCGAAATTAATAGAACTACTCCTCTAAAAATGGATAGGTTACCTTAGTTGTTGTTGTCGGATATGGATAGTTCTCGCTGTTCATTTCACTCTGAGGGGTGTTTCGCCTTTAACTGTAACTACTCGGCTTAGTTTGCGGCAAAGAAAGCTTTCATATCTCGGGAGATCTTCGACAAGGAAATAGTCTCCTTTTCTACGATTAACGCGTGGATTCTACGCACTTCTCTTTTATCTCCTCAGCAATATTTACGTTCTGTAGGAAATGTCCTCGTCAGTTGGTTCCCCTTCCCCATCTGCGTCCACGACCTCTTGTACTTGTTGTTTGCATCTTTGGCCGCTCTGCGCCTTTTACTCGATGTTGCATTGAGACCAACTTCTCTGACAGCTACGAGCTGGGGTATCGTTATTTCGCTATTCGTGTTTTCCTCGTACTTCATCTTTTTGTCTTGTTGGTCTTAATTCTTCCTCATTGTCGTCTTGTGATGTTTCCTTTCTTCGTATTAAGCGTGATCCCATGACCAGTCGTTTGTCCAAATGCGCTTGCAGAGATAGTCTCTTTTTAGAGGGTTCACTTGCAGGAGTTTTGCCCGACCACGAACCCTGCAAGTAGTTAACGACGGTTTCGTGAGAGCTAATTCGCATAAGCAGTGTTTAATTTCTTGTTTTTCTTTATTTTCTTTGTCGTAGTCTTCAATATAAGAACGTATACAGAGGAGGGCCTCAAGAATGATCCTGAAATCTGACAGTGATTATAAAACTCGCTAATTTGAGATCTCTTCAACAACGACGCTTTATGGCTGATGTTACTTTTTATACAAGGTTTAAATGGTTGTCTGAACTTGGAAATTACTAATTATTAGTGATCATCACATTCTTAAAAGGTTATCACTGTTTGAACTAAGGAAAAAATTTGCAAAGGCGTCCAGTTTTAAATTTTCATATTCAGTTTCAATACAAATGGTGGAACTTTGGCGGAATAGTTTACCTTTCAATGTTCGTTCCAGCAGCAACCTTATTTCATTTAAACGAAAACTCAGGAAATTCCAAGGTTAATGGCGAACTCATGTAACTACTCAGAAGTTTGCCTTTATTTTAAATTAGCTGTTTGATTTTATTTACCTCAAGTTTCATTAGTAGATTTATAGCATTATATTTATTTGTGGTGGTTCGCCCAGTATGGACTCTATCGCTCTTTTATGTTTCCTCCAATGACTCGATCTTCTACATTTGTTTGCCTTGTTCTAGTTTTTCCTGTCAATACTTTTTACAATATTTATTTATTTATTTCAATATTTATTTTAAAGTATTATATTTGTTTTAGTCTCTGTTTTGTAAAATAATAAAAAGTAAAGAGTCTACAACGCACAATACTAAATGATTTTGGCTTTAAAACGTTTGAGACTTTTGAGCGAAAGCCTCAACAACGGGAAGAAGAAGAACTTGGACAGTGTGTCATCTGGGTGAGCTTGGCTTTCATGCTTTCATGCTTTCGCCCAGTTGAGCGACTGTAGTCGAATCAACGTTGCACTTAGTTTAACGTGTGGGTTTTTACAAGTGAATTGGACTTTAAATCCTTCCTCCTATTATAGCAAGTGTCCCTTAGAACTACACCCTTATGAAACTGTATTATTGTTTAAAGGTGTTTATCTTTTCCTGGTGAGGTACCCTTTTCAATTAGCACCCACACTATGATCACATCGCCCAGTGTTGAAAAGTTAGAATGCGAGATAGAATATAATCACCTGAACAATTGTACCAAAAGAAGTTTTCTTCTAAACAAATTTCCTGTAATATTACCAAGTTATCAAACGTTATTTCGAAGCGTCTTGTTCTATAAAGGTCCTCCACTCTTACCAAGAAATTACTTTAAATCACAGGTACTTTTGTTTACCATCATATATATATTTTTTTTCCCGCAAAAAAGCGTTTGCACTGGAAATAAATGAATTTCATAATCGCTATTTTTTTGCTTCAAATTACCCGGGCGCCACCATCTTGAATAATTGTGACAATTAATGTTACTAATAAGTGTTATTAACGACACAACTGAATTATTTAAGACGGCTGCGCCCAGTATATTTCAAAGTTGTAAGCGATTCTACTAGTAATAATTCATACGAGCTAACTGTCCCGGATTATCCGGGAGTCTCCCGGATACGGAACGAATCTCCCGGTTTCCCGTACGGGTCATTAAATCTCCCGGATAAAAACGACTCTGAACCTTTTACAGACGTTCCTCCATTCTAGACTCAAATTGCGTCCCCAAGTTTAAAAAAAAATCGATTTTTTCAAACTCGTTTCATTGTTTCTTAATGCACTTCTTCATCTCTGAGTTCCAAACACGTTTTAATAGAACTAAACAAAATCACTTCCTTTAGCTATCATAGCCATATAACCGATTGTTTGATTGGATCTCCGATTAACCAATAAAAATTCTTGACGTAAGTACCCCGTTTTCCCGCAAATTCACAATGGTGGCAGAATATTCTTGTATTCTGAAGGAGCTACTGGGGGATGGGTGGGTGCGTTTAAAGGGGGGAGAGGAGGGGAGGGGGAGTGGGTAGGTTGGGGGAGGGGTGGGGAGACCGGCTGGAAAAAATCTCCAGATTTTAGATTTCCATAGGTTGGCATCTTTTATAATTCGTTTTTTCAGATGCAAACACTCGTTAAAAAAGTTTTCCCGAAGCTTAAATTTATTTCTCGTAGCAATGGAGAATCTCCGGGCCTGAAAGGAAAAGCAGTGGAACCTATAAGAAAAGTGCTTTCTGATAGTTAACTTCTGACACTTAAGGACGCGATTGTACTGCGTATCAAATAAGGTATTTATTAGCGACTTCCGTCGATTATTACGTAAGAAAACCCACGCGACAGCTCCAACAAACAGGGCCAAATAACCGAAACGGAGCTATAACCTTTAATTGGATGGCCTTACTTTGAAAAAAGCATTCACCACCCTTAGTTTAAACCGTTTTTTGACCGACAACTAATTGCATCAAGAATTGCCCTTGGCAAAAAACCGCAGGACATGCCCCACGAAGAACTAGGTGCACTTCTGCACTGGAATACTCTTAAACATCGAAGGAGTATCTGCCCATAGTAAAATGCAACATGACCTTATTTTGATTTAATGGCTTGAATTTTAA
>OX421448.1:58532927-58537927 GCA_949126865.1 Montipora capitata
ACATGGTACAAAATCCGCCATGCTGGAGGGCAAGCTCATTATTCCCCCACTGGGACATTAAAACAAAGGCTAGTCAAGCTTGACTGGTTCAGGTCTCTTTGTTTTAATGTCCCAGTGGGGGAATAATAATGAGCTTGCCCTCCAGCATGGCGGATTTTGTACCATGTGATCGTTTGTTGTAAAAGGCCTATTCTTTTGGAACGATGTATTGTACAACAATCGAATTTTTGCATACTGTCAGCACTGACCAGAAGAAATTAATGCCTCATTCCAAAAAAGACCGTGTAGTCTTCAATTTGCAAATTGTGATAACTAAAAAGATACGAAAAAACGGAAAAGAGAAAAATTTAAAGTGCAATATTCGGCTATTCAATATCGCACCATGTTAACTAACAGATGTCTATTATTCTAAAACATTTCAGCTTTGCAGATTCCACAAAAAGTATTTCAGACTATTATAACCTGTTGAAAAGCAAGATTCATTTCATAATTAACTATGATAGCGTTGGGTTATCATATAAAGGAAAACAAAATTGACAGCGTCCCAGCAAACAGCAAGAAAGGAAAAACCATGGTAATTGGAAATAATCTTTTAAAAAAACATTGTTGTGAACGAATCGCTTTTGTTTATTTCGTCTTCTTGAAGGAGTGGCCTAAATTCGGTCAATTGTAGGTAACCCTCCTTTTCTTAAGCAAATTTGGTCTTATCAAACTGAAGGTGAATTGATGTAAGATAATTTAAATCCGAAGGAAGATTGTTGTTAATACTTTTGCTCTCACGAAGGACAAATCAATCCCAGTTTCTCTCAACCACAACCTCAGCACTAAGACGTAGAGCATGCCATCTGGGAGTAAACCTTTTAACTAATCGCTTTTAGTTATTTCGGGTCCAGATTATTAGCAGTCCTGATTATTAATGATAAATTTTGGCTGTGAACGAGAAAAGAAATGAGTCGCAAAACCCCTGATGAGCGGGTACCACTACCCCCCCCCCCCCACCCCCCAAATGGCTCAGGGATAACACGCACAATTTAAATAAGAACGTGGCGAAAAAAAAAAACGAGTTCATATTTCAGTCTCGCATCTTACCGGTGAGCAATGAAGGAGGGGGACTAGATTTAGGCAAAATTTAGATAAAGAATTATAATTTCGGGTTAACAACGGATAAGAGGGCAGATTTCTTTCCGGTAACAACGGCGAGAAGTAGATTAGAACTGTGGAATGGACATAAAATAGATTTTAAAAAGATAATCGCAGTTACAAAAGCAGGTACATGTAGCTGCAAGTAAGCCGGAAAAAATATGAATGAAGGAAAAAAACAAGGCGAAATTTAGATAGTAAATTGTTATTTCCGGTTGACAACGCAAACGGGGGCAGACTTGTTTCCAGTTAACAACTGCCAAACGTAGGTTAAGACTGCGAAATAGATATGGAAGGGAAGTTTAAAAAGATAATCGAAGTTAGACAAGCAACTTTGGCAGTTGCAGGGAAGCCAGAAAAAAATGTGAATGACGAAAGAAAAGTTCATTCAAATTCACAGTTTACACATCTCTTACTCAATGAACCACAGGGGATGGAATATGAAACGGAGGCAGAATTTAGATGTTTGTTTGTTTGTTATTGTTTGTAATTTATTTGTTTAAGCAGGTTGAAGTTTTGGCAGCTATGCAGCTGATGTGGACCTGCTACCCACCCACCGATATAATCACAGAGGACAGCCACAACACCGGGAACTTCATCCCACAGGCCACTGGAAGTTATTTGTGAGACGGGACGTCCGGCTTATCGTCCTTATCCGAGAAGACTTGAGAGTCTAACCATTTGCGGATGTAATTACAAAGGCAGCACTTTCTCCTCAGTTATTAAAGAACCTGAGTGTTGGTCCGGTTGGAGTCGAACTCACGACCTCCCGCATCGCAGCCCGGTGCTCAATCAACCAGGGCGCAGAAAAGAATGGGCGGTGAAACGCCCTCTTCTCTGCTCTTGGGCGATGTGTGATGCGGAGAGAGACTGGGAATAAATTGAAAATAAAAACAAAGATGGCGGCTCACGTCGGCGAGACACACGATCCGGGCGAATTAGAAGATCTACAAATGATCCTTAGTCTCGCAGACGATGCAGATGAAGAATTTGTGGAAGACGTAATGCTCAAAGATGCTGAACCTTTTGAAGGAAAGGAAGTCACATCCGTTTTCCAAAGATTATCATCGAGCTGTGAAGAAAGTGAGTCAAGGTTCGCTTGTGAAAAGCTGTCCAAAATTGACAATGATGGTGCCGCTGTAGATAGGCTGGGTTAGGCTGGGAACATTTATAAGAGAGCTGAATGATGTCGTCCAAAGAATTGGCCAGAATTCTCAAAAGTTTGAATCTTTCATGCTTTTCTGGCAAGGGCAAAGCAAAGCAGATTGACACTCTAGAAAATTTTCTCTCAACTGTGGAAGTTGTCAATATCAAGTATCCTGAAAAAGTATACACCCTTTTCTTTTCTTAACAATATTTTGCATTCTTAATGCATCCAGTATGGCTTTCCTTTAAAAGGTTCATCACCAAGCATTACAGGAAGATATTTTGGTCATGTACTAAAGATTCAGGTTGTTGCTGATATCTTGCTGTGGCTGACAAAATAGGCCTTACCACGGTTTTCGACGCCATCTTGACGGGTAGGCAAAGCGTTCAGAAATTACAGTGTTTGTATGGGAATCCGATAGCAAATAACTTCTTCCAAAATTGAATTTTACACAATTTGTGAATCAAAACGTTAAAATACTAGGTAGAAGATTGTATTCACCAAGTTTGAAGGATGTAGCTTTCCTATAAGTCGCTGAGCTAATTTTTTTAAATTTTCCATACATTTGTCTTTAAATTTTTTTCCCGCGAACCGCGTCTAGACGTTTGTCTACCCAGCCAAATTTACAGACGAATGTGTGGAAAATTCAAAAAAATAACTGAGCGTCTTCTAGCCAAGCTACATCCTTCAAACTTGGTGAATACAATCTTCTACCTAGTATTTTAACGTTGCGATTCAGAAATTGTGGAAATTTCAATTTTGGAAGAAGTTACTTGCTATCGGATTCCCATACAAACACTGTAATTTCTGACCGCTTTGCCTACCCGTCAAGATGGCGTCGAAAACCGTAATAAGGAATACCGGTCGTTTCACCAACGTGTCAGTTCGCCAACGACCTGTTCGCCAACGTTTGAAGTCGGTTCGCCAACGTCTAATGTCAGTTCACCAACGCGTATATGTCAGTTCGCCAACGTCCAAAATACATTGTGAAATAGATCTGAAATGTATTTACAAATTACCAAAAGAAGATAATGTGACCTTTGATCCAAGATGAATTGTTTGTTTCGGCTTGAAAATGTTCGTTTCACTCTCCCCAATCTCTCTCTCTCCCTCTCTCTCTCCCACGTCATCCACGGCTTATTTGTGAACATAAACCGGCTGTAAAACCTTCTAATTAAACATTTGCGTAGTGAAAGAGCCATTGAGTTGAAATATGTTTTTTTGATTACGCGCTTAGAAGCGTTCACTTTTTTACCGCAAGTTTCGCCTACGTGTTTGTTCTACTCTCGCAGAGGGTTTTTGCATTGCTTGAAACACTGATTAAATATATTTGCGGCAAAACTTTTTCCTTCCCCCACTCAACTATTAAATGTTCCCCCTACAGCCTGCTTCTCTACCGGTCTCTTTTCTCTAAAATGTTAGCCAAAGCGGGGCCTAAAGGCGAACCCATGGCTACACCATCGATCTGATCGTAGCATTGGCTATCAAATAAAAAATGACTCTTCTTAGTGGCAAACTGCAATAGATCTTTCAAAACAGAACGAGGTAATTTGCGGAGGATCAGGGAGAGAGTACAATCTGTCTAGACAAATCTGTATTGTTTCATCAAGCGGCACATTTGTAAAAAATAGAAGTGACATCCAAAGAACACATTATTCCGTTGTTATGTTTGTATGTTTTGGCCCAATCTGCAAAACTAAATGAATCTTTAACCGTGTGTTGGTTGGTGGAAATTGGTTGAAGTATGCCAACGAGGTAGGAAGCAAGATTGTAATTGTAGGTGTTCACAGAGGAAACAATAGGGCGGAAAGGGCATCCAGCCTTGTGAACCTTTGGCAGACCATATAAAACACCAGGAGAAGATCCAGACCCCTATTGTTTACGATATATTGTTATACCGATATATTGGTTACGATATATATTGTTTATTCCAGACCCCTATTTTTTACATCACGATACCTTTCCGAATATTATATATTGGGGATTTACTAATCTCGCAAACTTAGGTAGTCGAGGGCTAATTAGCTCCGGGCCGCACTAGTTTTACGAAGAGACAATATACTAATATGGTTGGATAAAATTGACCACTATTGTGACGTATTTATTAATATAACAGTAAAAAGTCACGCCACGCTTAACAAACTAATCAGAGCGTGGCGTGACATGGAAATAATTAAGTAATTAAATGTCTCTTCGGAAAAGGTGGGGAGAGAGAGAGAACTAAACACTGGCTGGCGAAGGGGGGAGGTAGGTGGGAAAATTTGAACAGATAGCTTGCCACACGATGGTGTAGAGGTAGAAAGGGGCGCTCCTATGTGCGCAGCATACTATAAAGCAATCCTCGATCACGTGTTCCCTAGTACCCAGTTCACGCAGCCAGTGCTTGATAACAACAGGCATCCCGATGCAAAAATGTAATTATGTTTGGGACATAATTTTTATTTTTACGATATATGTATAGTTTTCAAAAATTGTAACGGTCACTTTTGAAAATGTGTGTTGACTAGCATACGAAACGTCAAGTTTTATAAAAATGCGTTGGAATACAATGTTTATCACCGCTGTTTGTGTTAGTTTCTTAATCAAGCTACGATGGCCTAAGAACAATAGTTTATCAATAAAGAAACCTAATAAAAGTTGAGGGGGGATTGGGGCACATTGACAGGTTCAATAACAAATATGGCGGTTCACATCAACAATCCCTCTCATGAAG
>OX421448.1:58542927-58547927 GCA_949126865.1 Montipora capitata
AGAGTGATAAACCATAGGGCTTGCCCTTGACGTCATGGCAGCCATGTTGATGTACCGAACAATAGCGAAAAAGTCTTTTGGGAATTTGCCTCTAATATTATGCAAAAAGCGAGCGGGATTTCGCTTTTGTTTGGTACAACCACATGGCCGTTTAATCACGTGAGTATGTTACTACATGTAGCTTGCCGATAGAGCCGCAAAGCAGGATTCTGACAGCGTCTCTAGTGGGATACAGCGAACTAATCCACAAACACAGTCAACACTTTCGACCATGTGCTTTCTTATTTATTACACTTGTACCGCAAGGGCTTATGGGAGTTACAACACTAGGGGGTTTATGGGTCACAACCCTAACAAGTACAAACCAAGAATGGGGAGCAAACTTATTTTCAGTCCACAATGATTAAATGTACGTGAGAATAAAAAAGATTATCGCAATTAGACAAGCAACTTGAACTTTTGCAAACAAGACTGAAATTGGGGGAAAACCCTTGTTTATATTCACGGTAATATACCGTTTATACGGGTCTTAATCCTTGCACCACCGGGGAAGGGGTACAAGATAGAAGATAGAGACAGAATTTAGATCAATACAGGTGGGAATGAATGAATTAATAATGATGAGCCATAGCCTACATGAAAAGAGGCAAACATTATCAGAAACAATTATTCCATGAGTCCGTGTCGAATAGGCAATTGTAAATGGTCAACAAGATGGGTAGTGCCCAATTGGCTAGAACCAGTCTCATATCCAACAAGCGCAAATAAAATAATAACTGTTTTATCAAATTAAATTCTGAACACTTGGAAATTAAAGCCAACCAGTTTCCAGCTTCGCAACAATTGCCGCAATCAGTTTCCATAATATATAGATTCAAGCCAATCAAAAAAGCAGAGTTCCTGGGTTATTAATTAGGCTGTTCGAGCAAAACAATGGGAATGTCAATTGATGACGTCGCACACAGAAAAATTTCCACATTAGGTCAGATTAGAGAAGAATCCAGACTATTCTGCCGGCTCTCCCGTCATCAACTGAGGTTCCTGTTCTGTTGCTAATCAGCCTATTCTTACAATAAGTAAACCTAGGTTGAGCCTATGATCCAATCGAAACCCAGTACCTGATCAGAAGTCAACTTAAAACTAAAAAAAAAAAAAAAACAGCCAACCTCGATGATCTCTAAACTTGAGCCGTGCTCCCCACACAGGGCTCCACTATTAGGTCATGCAGTTTATGAGTTGATAATCGATATTGAGTGAACCAATCACAAAGCTGCAAATGCAATATTTAATAATTTGGGTTAGCAATGGTCAGAAATAGGTCACAACTGCTGAATGGACATGAAATGGAAGTTAAAAAGATCATTGTAGTTAGACAAACAACTAAAGCAGTTGCAAGCAAGCTAAGCCTGAAAAAAAAACAAAAAAAAAACAAAAGAGCAGAGCAACTACATGTACAGCGATGCAGTGAAATTGCTCGATCATAGGTTTGACTCCTGTTCAAGTCTGGATTTTCTCATGCTTGCTTGCAACTACTTAAAGGGGCTATGTCATGCAAAATTATGTAATTTCATAACAACCAAAATGCGCAAAAAGTAGAAAGAAGAATGAAACTTTTGTAATAACCACTTAAAACCGATGAACAACACAAAAGAAATACAACAAAAGGTTCAAAGAGAAGCATGGATGGACACAAATGGACAAGATTGAAACAGATCAATTGCATTTGGGTAATCTTGAAAAAAGTCAGCACAATGTTTTTCAAGTTTATGGCAAATTGCTTGCCAAGGATATGCAAGGAAACAACCACACAAATGTGCTTGAGGCAAATGTCAGGAGTTAAAGGGAGGCACTAGAGTGTCTTATAGTTACATGTATTATGGCTGTCCTCAATAATTGCACATACACACATGTACCACTTTTAAAAATCGGCTTGTCCCTCTCTTAATCAATTAAATACATGTCTTCAAAACTAAAATAAGGCTTGACCTACTAGTCCCCTATGAAGCCCACCCCCCCCCCCCCCAATTAAAAATGTACCGACTCCCTTAGTGTTGATTTACAAGGTATGCACACTTCGTGCATTCAAAAATTCCAACTTAGCAGAATAGCAATTGATTAGGTTACTGTTTAACACTTCATGGATGCAAAATCGGCTGTCAATGGCTTTTTATAAAGGAAGATGATACATGTATGTCGTGTAAGCTTACCAAAGACTGAGAGGACAGCAACCCCCTTATCCAAACTGGCAAAGTTTGAGCCTACAAAAAAGAGAGTCATGAAATAATATTATATCCCCTGATCTAGAAGAAATTGTACATTTAATTTTGTATTAATTTGTATTCAAACATCTCTGTTAACTTACAAAAACATCAAAGTCACTGATCGCTAAGCTACAAATATCCAAACAGTTAAACAGCCTGACATCAAGCTATACCTTAAATACGATAAAATACAAAGTTTCATTTTACCTATTGTACAGTATCTATTGTACAACAAACAACCAAAGTTGTTATGAAACAAACTGTTACCACAAGGTACTATACGGGAAATCAACAGCCAGCATACTTGTATGCAGTGGCTATAGACAGTCACATATATTGGACAAGTTATATGTAAGGGAAACAGTTCGACCACTAAATATCCAATATGCGATTTTCATAATTCTGCGAACTCTTACTTTCAAGCGCTAAGCACCAAACTGCCTTTTGGCTTCCTTCAATCAGGAAGATCAACCCCGCCTCTGGGAAGTGAATTGGAGTTTTTGTTTCGTTCACAGGTCAAGCACCATTACACCTTCTTAGAAAGGAAAGGAAAGGAACTTTATTTATGTGTCTAGTATATTTAGCGCTGGAGAACTAATTGGGGACACTGTAAAGTGAAATTAACAATTAACACAACAAGTCAAATGTTGGATTTTGAGGGGAAGGGAAACCAGATTCCATTGCTTTCCATCTGCGTTTAGTTCGAATGTACGAATGTACTGTGGGAGCCAAAGATGCTGCTTGGTGGGTTTACTGTCACGCATCAATTGATTTCGTCATCTGTGGTTGGCGTTGGAAGTTTGATTGATGGAAGCCAAAACACAGTTTAGCTGTTGCCACTTGAAGATGAATTCCACAGAATTATGAAAATTGCAGTACGATTAATTTAATGTGCCACTTTGACAGACACAAAATTATCATTTTTCCTTATAGTAGAGGACTTTCCAATATAAAAGGACTGCATAACAAGTTTTTTTCTTTATGCAAACAACAAATTGTGTGGTAAGATTCTGTATTATACCAACTGTAATCCTTTATTACACAATAAACCTTCCACAGTTTGACGCCACCTTGGCTGGGGGGCAAACACGGCTAAAATTACAGTACAGTGGAACCTCGATTTAACGAACCTCTACTTAAAGAAGTCCTCGATATAACGAACGATATTCTATGTCCCGGCCAAAGTTACAGTAAAAGGTATGGAATAGAACCTTGATATAACGAACCCTGATATAACAAATTCTTCGATATAACGAACATAATCCGGAAGCCCAAACGTAAAATCTACCTTGATATAATGAATTACAATGTCAACACGCGACAGAAGATAAACGCTGAACAGATCAACAGTCAACAAATCCTTTAATCCTTATGGTAAAGAGACAGAAACCTTTCAGTCAACGGCTTATAATATGTCATAGACATTGGCACTATAAAAATTTCGACATCAATTAACTTCCGCTCTATCTTCTTTAATTTGTCTCTTATTAGTTCTGTTAACTTCTTCACTTTTGAAGGCTTCTTGTGATACATTGAATACGTAGCCAGAGTTTCTATTCCAATGCCCTTGTTTCTCCTTTTGCCAGTCACTGCCACTGAGATTTGTCCTCCGTGTTTTAAATACATGTGATAGTGTCAATGGCACATGACCCATGATCTGCAACGTTCCTCCTTGATCTTGAACCCGTTTAACGGCAACAGCATGGGTGTCGTGTGGGTTATCAATCATTAACTATGACCTCGATATAACGAACATTTTGGTCGTTTCCCCTCAAGTTCGTTACATCGAGGTTTTTGACATAACAAACCCTCAATTTAACGAACAAATTTGGCTGATCCCCAGCGACTTTGTTAAATCGAGGTTCCACTGTACATGTAAATGTATGGGATTTTGACTTTGAACCACTGTAGCACTGCTAAAATGAGATGGATAATTTTCCAACTTTTCCCACTACTTTATTGATATCATTCATTCAACAGAAAATAAGGCCATTAAGGAAAGTACAATGTGTGTAAATCGAATTGTAAATCTTCTAATGTGGCTTCTAATTTCACGGCAATTTGCCATGATGATTTTACAAGGGTTTGTATGAAATCTTGAAAATTTGTTTATGGTCGTTGTAGCCTGAATCTGTTCTTTACATTTCATGAAAATAATCTCAGTAAAAATGTCTTTTAAAACGACTCGCTGTGGAATCCACCTCTTTGTAGCCGCATTACAGCGGTTTCGAGTTGGCCAAAATCCCATACATTTACTCTAATTTTAGCCATGTTTGCCCATCAGCCAAGATGACATCATTAATTATTAACAGTGGCTTTTAAAGGTCAATTGCTACAATCAATAACAGATGACTTTGTATTTATCTTGTTTCAAGACTCTTTTTCAAGTTATAGTTGTTTATGAAAGAACAGCTTTTTACCAACTTGGGCACTACATCATAAATAAGTACCCATTTGAGATAGTTTTAGAATATCACGATTATTTGACTCGTTCACGTTTTAATCTTCATAAAACCAACCATGCACAAGTATCAATTTGCTATCACCTGGCAGGCTCCTGTTATTTGGAATGATATTCCGTTAACAGTGCGCAACAGCCTTACATTAAGTAACTTTAAAAAAAAGTTGAGACTGCATTTTCTGAATGCTGAGTTAGTATATTGAAAAATTGGCTATGGAACTCATTTCCCTTAATTCTATAATCTGATCAAGTCAACTTTGCAGACAAATTTTTAATGT
>OX421448.1:58552927-58570427 GCA_949126865.1 Montipora capitata
ATTAGGCCTAAGGTTAGCTTTTATGCTTGTTTAGGATACTTTCTGTAATTCTTAACCCTTTGACGTCCAAACCAGCTGAAACCGGCCAGACTTAGTATTTTACTCTGTCTAACGCCAGATGATTGTACTCGTCAGTGGTGAACCCCCGGGAGTCAATGAGTTAATTAGACCTGCTACCCTCATTTTGAAAACAAAAGTTCTTTTGAAATTTTCTCATGGTAGCATTAGCTAGAAAGTCTTATTGGCATTAAAACAGAAGAATATTTTATTTGCTCACCATTATGAAAATGGTCTATAACAATGGTTCTTTTGTCTTGCGCCATTTTAGTCCGGTATTTGATAGTGTACTCAAATTGTCGCAATGGTATGAGATAAGAGCTGCTACAGAATACAGGACCATCTTTGAAGCAGGCTCCGCAGCTTGTAAGTTAAGTAAAATGGTTAAGGAAGGAGCACAGTAGCAGTTTATCTGTGAGTGACTCAGCAGCTTGATCAGCGAAATTCAGAATTTGAGAATGTGAAAGGTATACATTGTATTAATATTATAATTTTGGTGACTCATTGGCTAAGGGGTTCTTCGGATGTGACTAGCAAGCCTCTGAGTTACTCAAGTGGTTTGCCGCAAATCTCTAGAGACACAGATAACAATGCTTCAATGTACGTTCAGTAAATATTGCTGGTGAATAAAAAAAAGGAGCCAATGAGAGATCTTTATTTTGTCCACCCACGTGGTGGCAATTACGTAATGCGCAAAACCACCTATACATGTTGACTACCAGATCACAGAGCTACCAAAGAAACTACTTTTTCAAAATTGCCCCATTCTGTAGTTTAGCAGTTTAGGGAAGATAACTTGTACCATAGAAACAAATATATTGTAGTTCAAAAGAGAAAACAGGGATTAAGGACAACTGAAGGACAAGCACCCCTTGGGACTACGTAGTATATATTATAATCTCTTTTCACCTGACCCTCAAGAATTTCAGGTTCATGTGCATGTAATCACAATAATATTATTATTGAATGTCCGGGGTCATGTTGTTTTGACTTGTTTTTAAATGAATTGAGCATTAATTTTTACTAAACAGTACATCCAGTTTCTTGCATAACTCATTCATGCGGTTCCTTTTCTAGAAAGCGGTCGTACAGAATGGAGAAATTCATCAGTCAAAAACTACAAGCTACAAGGACAGTATTTACCGACCCCTCACGAGTGAGGAATTCAGTACTCTAAAGGAAACAGAAAATCTTTTTAAATCAAGCCTTTTTCGCATGCAGGTTTGTAATAATATTAGTGCCTTAAAATCCTCCTGACAGGTTTAGCGTTAAGCTGTTGTACAATGATATACATGTATGCAAGCAATTACTATGCAATTTATGTTACGACCTACCTAACAATCTGCTTTTCTCCTGAATTAAATTTTTGGGAGATGTTAATGTACGTCTTACTTTCCTCGTTTTCTTGGCCAGTACTTTAGACTATAGCAATAAATTATTGTTTTTTCTACTTAAAATTCAATTTACATAAGGCATGTAAATTGAAGTGGAAGGTAGGCAAGCTGTAACTCACAGTGTAACCTTTAGAGTTTGCAAGACATATTAAGTGGTTCTTGAGCACTGTATTTTAATGTACGATGTGTATAGTAACTCTATCTTTTATTCTGTGTATGGGCAGTTAAGGATGAGTGTCATACACATGTAGAAGACCAAAAAAAAGTACACCTTACAAATAAAGATCTACCGTCAGGGCTTTTTAGTGCTGTTATAAATTAATCATTATAGATCAAAACAAACACAGTACAGATCAAGTAACCAGGCTATGTCACACTTGTTGTGCTATGCAATTCCTGTAGCATGCAATGTGAATCATGTCTCATGCGAGAGTGGTAAACTTACTTTTGAGTGGTTCTGTGCAACATAATAATTATTATTTAAGAATCCCAACTGGCTGGTTGCAAAGCAGTTGACTACCGGTATTTAAGAGTGCATTAAAGAAGATGACTTCATAACAACCCAAAACAACTCTTGCAAGTCATAACAGCAGAACTTGAAGCTTGGGTCTCCCTACAGCAATTCTATCATCCTAACCACTTGGTCCTGCTTCCTTTCACAATAAACGTTTGTCCATGCTGGGTAGGTAAAGTCTCCGCTTACGAGCCAGAAGGCTCATCAGGCCGGCGCTTATCTCCGGTTTCATTAGCATGAAGCGACTAGGAGTATTTATACTCCCCCCTGGATGGGATGCCAGTCCATCGCAGGGTTACCCCCAGCTTTACGCCGGTACCCATTTATACACCTGGGTGGAGAGAGGCACCGTGAGAGTAAAGTGTCTTGCCC
This sequence comes from Montipora capitata, assembly GCA_949126865.1. Classification (NCBI taxonomy): domain Eukaryota; kingdom Metazoa; phylum Cnidaria; class Anthozoa; order Scleractinia; family Acroporidae; genus Montipora; species Montipora capitata. The sequence continues at coordinate 58,555,265 of OX421448.1, forward strand.
AAGAACACAACACAATGTCCCCTGCCAGGCCCCGAACCCGGACCACTCGATCCGGAGTCGAGCGCACTAACCATGAGGCCACCACGCCTCCATACAGTAACTTGGTGTATGGCAGTGAAAGTGCTGTACCTTAACCACTTGATTAGATTTGGACAAAACACATAAACAATGCATATGTAAATATTAATATTACATGTACATGTATGCATACTGAATGTGTGTATAAAATATTGTTCTTTTAGGTGCATGGTTGCAGAAAACATGCATGAACATGGCATTTCATGCTAGAGAAACTGCGATAAGCTATGGTTGTGTTAGCCCCATTGCTCATGTGTGACTTTGCTTTTCTTTGCTTGTTCACCTCATTTAACAAAAGGGGAACCCAAAATACTATACATCCTTTGAAATCTGACTAAATTATCTGCACTTTTGTGCATCATGTATGGGTTTAGGGCTGACCAAAAGGTAGATGTTTCACAGAAATCATCATTCACTGTCATTCTGCAGGAAACTCTGCAACACTTGTCAATCAAAAATTTCTTACTGGGCTGTCCAAACGGGCAAAATGTTATTGTTCGCAGAACACCAGTACATTGGCATTATTTTTTTACAGTTAAGCATGTTATGCTTGGACAAACTTTTACAGATTCAATGATGTTTTTTTCATTTAAAATAGATAACTGAACTCCTGTCTGAAGTTCAGCCCAAGAAGGAAAGAAGCAAATCTCTTGATGAAGTTTTACATGAACTGAATTCACTGTTGCTCTCTTTGCCTGATGGAACAGAGTCATATGAGGTAACCACACCATTAATTTAAAGCAAACTGTTGATCAGGCATTAATATTATTTCTTGTTTAAAGAAGCTTTTTATGCCCTGGCAAGCACTAACTGAGGGGGAATGTTTTGTTGGTGTATCTGTTGTGGTTTAATTTTGTTTTTGGTTTTAATTTTTTTCAAACCAGTTAAATTTTTTAAATGTTTTTTTTATTAACTGTCTAAAAAGGGATTTCTTTCTTTTGGGTGTAGTTAAAAAAAACAGGGGCTTGGTTTTTTAGGGGGTCTCAAAAAAATAACGAGACAAGAGAAGGCATCTTTGCTTTTCTTTCCTTTTCTCCCTTCTACTTCTCCTACCCCTCCCTGATCTTCACTAGTGCCTCTCCCACCCCACCCTTCACTACAGAATGGTGGATCAAACATGTTAGATTCATTTGAACTATTATGGCCATGCATTCTTGCTGCAAAGATAATCAAATTGAGATGTAATACCAAAAACTGAAATCCAGATAATATGATTATGATATTCCAAAATATTTTTTTGTAGGTGTCAGACCACTCGTGGCTACCAAGGGGAACCAAATTTCCTCTCCCATCTCCTCCTGCCCCCATTAAAGGGAAATTTCGTTTTCACAGGCCAATAAGTGTGAAAGTTGTTGGAAGTTATCTTCTTGGAACAGTAACAAAACCAGATTTAAATGTGGACGTTTCTGTTCAAATGCCAAAGGTATGTATTATACACATCACATTTCTGGTAAAGATGATTTCTGGCCTTTTACTCTTGGGTCCTGATTTGTTGAGATGGTCAGAACTGATACAGCTAATCAGGGTTCTCATTAGAATTTTTAACAGCCATTGCTGTGCTATTTTCAGCCGTATCACACTGCAACTGATTGACGAACTGATTTTAAAGCAATAACACTTACATATACAAGTGACACCCATAACATCTAGTCATGTGTTACGCATTATGGGTTCAATTGAAAACCCTGCTAATAAATAATAATAATTATTATTATTGTTAAAGTTGTCTTTGTCTGTTTTAATTTTTTACTTTCCTTTGTAATAGGTGATTTTCCATGACGGCATCATTTTACTACCGAGACCAGAATGCATTGTTACTCAGATTTTTCTTCTCTCCTGGGAACAAAGAAACAATAAGCTGTTTCTATTGTCAGGCAAATTTAAACAATTATTGTTTAAATTTGCCTGACAATAGAAGCAACTCAAAGCAATCTAATCTTTGTAGTAAATGACATCATCATGCAAATTGTTCATCATTTCAGTTGGGTCCTGTTACCTTAACTCCTAGTGCATATAAAAATACACATTATTACTGATGACATGTATTACATACATAATTTTGGCCTTTGCAGGCCTTCTTTTTAAAAACCTTTTATTTGGACTCCCATTTTTCATGGATTTTTTTTAGGTGTCCCATCCAGTCCAGATGACACATTTTTTTTGACTGTAGTAAAGTTATGTAATCATCAAATACGCTTTTTTATGCTCATTACTTCATTTCATTTGCTGCAGGAATGTTTTCAATCACTGGATTACTTAAACCTTCGATATCATCACAAACGAGCACTGTATCTGTCAGTCATGGCTTCACAGTTGAAAAAAAGTTCTTTGTTTGAAAGTGTCGAGTTCAGTCACATGAACGGAGAGGTGTTAAGGCCAATCTTGCTTCTAAAACCACAAGGTAATGCCATTAACAATATCATGTAATTGTTGTTATAATTATTATGGGATAAGGGCTAGGATTTTCGGCAGCTACTAATTACGTGTATCACCATGACTCCAGGTTTCTTTCAGACAGATCCCCCAATAGCTGCTTGTTTCTTTACCACTTTGCATACCCTCCAACTGATTTCATTTATCAGCAAAATTGGAATCCAACTGAAAGCCTGAAGTAAGAAAAACTTCATAGTGAATTTCATGATCATGGCCACCTTTCTCAAGGGACTTGTATGTGTAATAAAATTAATATAAAGTTCTCAATAGCGATATTTCTTATTTACAAACATAGGCGTCACATTTCTTTTTATATTAAAATTTGTCAACCATGGAACAAAAGAAGTTATTGTTTCAAGAGGTAATTAGCTTCTGGCTGGCATATTAATAACAATGGGTGAAGTAGTGAGAAATATCACTATAGACTTGAGAGTATTAGCTTGCAGGAGACAGATTAGTTGGCTGTTGTTGGAGTGCAGTAGGGGAGTGAAGCATTTTTGGACAACCCCTGAACAACTCCATCTAGACTAAGGATTAGTATGCAAGCCCTGATCACTTACTCACACGTCATCCTTCAGGCTAGAAATGCTTTAGGCAAATGGACAGGAATTAGTCACAATAGACACTACAGGACACAAAACACTAAATAACTGACCTGCATGGATTCATTATTATACATGTATGTGTGGCTTGATAGCTACTGTACATCATGTATGGTGGGAGAACAGTGTAGCAGATTGGCGGGTCATGAGTTCCAGTCCCGTTCCAGACTCCTTTGCAAATTGTTTTTTGAACTGTGGTTCAAATGGCATTCTCCCATTCGCTCATTCAGTGTAAAATAGTAATCAATGTTGAAGTTTCAGGAGTGGAGTTAATTGTACAAAAGAGCAGTGATTCACCCAAGACCTGGTTTATATGTAGTTATACCAGATCGTGTTTCTAGACGTGGTTTAGTGCTTTGAATGTTGTGCTTCAAACACCTGGACCCTGCCATTGACTTGTGCTAAGTAAAACAATTGAGTCAAGTACATGAGCACATTATTAAAGAATTATTTCTATCCCAAAGGCAATGTTGGTAAGCATTTTGTCATCAAATTACACCCTTGCTTGTCAGAGGGCACCTTTAAACCCCAGAGGTTTGCTCCAAATAAGAACAACATCAGGCAACGTTGGTTCAGAAGTGAAGAAAGTGCTACAGATGACAAAAATGGTGAGTAGCTACCTTCAATTTAAACATTATTTTTTGACAGTACAGTATTTATCCCTTAGCTTGTAATCAATGAATTTTTACCCGCAAATTGAGCAACATTGATGAGAATACATGTACTGCATTTTTCTTCAAAGATTTTAGTCATATACAGTTCTACCACCAGCTGTGGCCAACAACAGCTGACGAAACATTACATTGCTTTGTATTCTGACTAACTGAGGATGACAGAAGTTTCTGTTGAAACATGTTTTATAAACTCAAAGGTTTCGTCGTTTTCTTAAAATTATTAACAGGACACAGTCCCTTACATGTTGACCTCTGAGCAATTACCGTCCCAACCATGATACTGTATACCACAGTGGACAGTTCACAACACTGAAAACTCCATGTCCTGCTCTTTGCGAAGAGTGTGTGGACTCTTTTTAATAATTTCATGTCCCATTGAGTTATGAACATTGAAGGGTTGTGAGACAGGACATATGGCTTGAGTCTAACCATTTGCAGGTGTCAATGCAAATTAAGGCAGCACTTTCTTCTCAGTTAGAACAGGGGCCTGTTTCTAGAAAGACCCGAAAACTGAAAAGCCATTTGTGAAACTGCCATCAGTTGTTTTGGAAAGCTGATCTTCTAACTTAAGATGTTTTCAAGATAACAAGAAGCAGAATAACTGTTAAGTTTGACGACTTAAACCCTCTCGTTTCTTGAGATACAGAGGGAATTTTGACACCCGAAAAAGGCCCAAATAAGTTTCGGGAGTTTCGAGAAACAGACTCCAGGTCGAATATTGGTCCAGCCAGAGTTTAGATCCCATGACCTCCCACACACTAATCTGATGCTCGTCCAACTGAGCTAACCGGTCAGCTGTTCTTTCATAGTATACAGAATATGCAGAATTGTGATGTTCCTGCAATCCCAGCTTGATTAATAATTAACTTCAAGAGTCAGTCTTGAGTTAATCATATTAATGAAAAAAAAGGGAACAATTTTGCTGTTAGTTTTAGAAGCTAATGCTGCACGAATTCTGTGTTTTTGTAACATTAGAACCTGGTCCACCAACTCCTCATTACAATGCATTGGTATTGTCGGACATGTTTCTGGAGCAGCACCTTCATCATCTTTACAGATGTCTGCTGGACTTTCCAGGAATGAAAGATGCTGTGGCACTGATCAAAGTTTGGCTCCATCAACGAGAACTTGACCAGGTCTGGAACCCCACAGCCAAGAATACATTAATTTGTATTTATTTTAACCACCAACAAACACAGAGTTTGTGCTGCTCCTTGAAGGCCTTGAATAGCTCTGGAATTTTTATTTTGGACTTCAAGGGCACTTGCAAAGCCCTTGAAAACAAGGATTTTGTGGGAAACTGCTTGATTTAACTCCTTGAATTTTTGCTTGGGTGAAAATTGTTGAAACTTGTTGAGATTGCATCATGCTAAGTTAAAGACTGCTCAAGACAATTCAAAAATTGAGCCCAAATTTGACTATATTGGGAAAAGATTAAAGTGCCCCGGTCTTTGACCAAAAAATCAATTTTTTTTTCTTTGGATTTCAAAACTGCACTGTATGTTAACTAAACATCAAGCGACCAAATTCCTTAGGCCTTGATTTCAAAAAGACACCTCTTTATTTTAACTTGAATTTTCCTATTTAAATAGTGGTCTTGAGAGAGCTGGATCGAGGAGAAAATGACGTCATAGGTTCCAAAGGTTCACTAGTTTAAGAATGAAATGCATGTGTACGCAGCAGAATTAATATGCAGCACGGGAGTTTTGGGCTTTCAGCTTGCATCATATATAATGAGATGCATATTCACACGCTGAAATTTTAGATAGTGAGCCAGCACAAACCCTGAAACATTTTTTTCCAACCTCCATCAATGTCAAGTAGAATCAGACTTCTCTGTGAAGTAGATATGTATAATATATTAATGGACTTCAAGCCTTTGTACCTGTAAATCCCTGGGGTTTCAAGAAAGTGTACAATGTCATGTATTCATTTGGTAGAAGTCGGCAACCGGTTTTTAAAGAATCTGTATCCTATTACTTCCGTTTAATTTTAACGAAAATATACAATTAACTGACTTCTGTGCTACAACATGCTGCATCAGCTGTTGGTGCTTAACCCATTGACCCATTGGAGTTAGACTTAACCCATTTTACTCTGTCTATAAACGCCAGATGATTTTACTCGTCAAGTGGGGGCGTCCTTGGGCATTTGACGTGTTAATGGGTTAATGAAATCCCCAAAAACCCTTAGAGACTTGTAATGTATGTAAATTTCTGTAAGTAAATCACAGAATGATCATTTTGTAACTTTGACACAGAATAACTATTAGAGTGTAACTATTAACTAATTTATTCTTATTTGGCTCCTCATTTTGATCAACAGAGGAAACCATTCATTTTTTTTTTTACACTCAACAATTTTTCAAAAAGTCCAAACGCTTTTGTATTTTAACTTAAAACCTAATTTACTTGTGATGTGTTATGACTGTTGTATGTTTAGTTTAGGTGCAAGCCTCCAAGATGAGCTCTTTAGTGAGTTATTGGGACAAACATTTGAATTGTCACAATTTACATGTACGAGGGAAGGGATGTGACTTGAGTACTGTGTTTCTTTTGCTGGTCCCCCCTTTGTGACTTTGCAATGAATTATACAAAGTTTGGATACAGCAAATTATGTGAAATCATTTGAATTACTTTTGCTGGAATCAGACACAGTATGAATTCTTGACTTGCAGGGCCCTGGATGTTGTGGAGGATTTTTGGTATCCATGTTCATCTCTCATTTGCTGACAGCCAAGAAGGTCAACAAACACATGAGCTCATACCAGATTCTCAGAATCTTTCTGAAATTTCTTGGTAAAAATTGATTAGTAATGATCTTCACAATGATTAATATTATTTTATCATTCGCTCAAAAACCTAATTTACTTGTGATGTGTTATGACTGTTGTACTAGATCACGGAGGGTCGTGGGTTCGAATCCCATCTGGGGCTCGGATTTTTTCCGAGTTCCCAGTGGGTTCATTTGTAACACCTTGTATTTGATATACATTTCTTTATTGTTATTGTTAACATCATTTCAAGATTCTCAAATAATTTATTTTATGACTTTTTCATGGTGCAGTGCATTGATCTATATACATTAACCAATAATTTGAAATCTGGTCATTGTGTCACAAACCTTTCTATAGCTACATTTTCTGTACACCTTAAATGTATCATTAATTTTGTGACAACGTTATCCTTTTTGTTATCACGGATTAGGTTCTTCAGATTGGACAACAGATGGAATCGTGATGAGCAACGAGGACAGAGAAGACAGTAATTTGGTGAGATGGCTCAACTGAAATTAATATTTTAACCTTTCCTGAACCCCCCCCCCCCCCTCCTTCCTGGGGCTTTTCATTATTACTCACACCACTCCCAACAGAAAAGTACAAACGGTTTCTGCACTACTGTATTTATTTTTTATGGCTCCAGGGCAAAGATCTGAATCCAAATTTTTTACATCTCTGTCTGACATCTAACGAACTTAATGTTTATAGTATGAAATTTACAGTATACTTCATGGGGTTAATCTACAGTAAGAACTACTTTAATATTTTAATAATTATAATAAATTATGCTCTGGAATCATTTTTCTAGCCATCCAAAGTGGAATTTCATTCTGCATATGATGTGGTGTTTGTTGATCCATCTGGTTATCTCAATGTGTGTGCTGGAATGACTACTGCTCAATACAGAAGAGTAAGTCAACAAAACTGAGAGCTTTACATGTACATGTTTGATGATTGTGATAATAGTTACTATTAAATTCTTCTAAATTCATTTTACTGAATGACTGAGCTCAATACTCAGAGTTGTATTGTAAGTCATTCCCTGCATGTTTTCCACTTGAGTTAATGGCCTGAGTCTAAAGCATGAGGGCCACAAATATTGAATTGGACAAAGCAATGCTCAGAACTTCCTGTATACATGTACAATGAGAAAACAAGTTTAGCAAGATCTTTATTTTATATCTCTATTAACAAACTGGGCTGGCTTTTACTGTAGTTTGCACAATGATAGCGTATTAAAATAAAATAAAAAGACAACAAATTATTATTGTAAGTGTTAAATTTCTGTTTTCATTTATTTTATGGCACTTAAAACACTTCTGCTAAGAGCACTATCTCTACCTGGATATCATAGACGAGGCTTTGGGATATTAACAGCTTGCATTGTATTCCTTTGACCTGCAGGGCTCTCATATGTTAAGGATTTGGTTTTCATGATTTTTGATGGAAAATTTTCCTACTCCTTACAGTTACAGCATGAAGCACGATTGGCTGTGGAATTTTTGGACAACAGGCTCTTGGATGGATTTGAAGTTCTCTTTATGAAGCCTGTACCATTTGCACAAAAATTTGATCAGTTCTTACTGTAAGTACAACCAGTAATTCAGTAATCATTTCTTTATTGCAGCTTTATTCACCCAACAAAAATGACAATGAGCTGTTATGGAAAATCTACCCTGTATATTGGCAATATAATAAATTCATATGCATACATTGTTTATCCACTTGAACGTTAATAAGGGAATGACATGACTTTTTGAGGGAGTATTGTTTATTTGCGCCCGCGTAGTGCCCGAGCGCAAAGCGCGAGGGCTGCAAATGACACTACAAGGGCGCAAATAAACAATATTCCCGAAAAAAGTCATGTCATTATTATTATTATCAATAAACAAGGCCAAATGATATCAAGAATGCGAGTTTTAATTATACAAGCTAAGTGAATAACGAATTCAAAGTCACTTCAAATCATCATGTAAGTGTTGATTGACGATTCGACGACTGAAAAAACTGCAGTTCAAAACCGGAGTTTTGCAAATGAATGGTTTTCCCGCATCAACACTAGGCTTAAACTAGGCTTACTCTAATTGGTTAAAATCCATCGGATGATGAAGCAAGAACCAATCAGCTGTAGGGCTGATAATGCATTAGCAGCCCGCTGTCAGTCTTTTGCAGCCCACTGAGCGTGTGTTTTGAAGAGGCCGATTTTCTATTTGGCCGCGTATATTGATAATAATGAATGTTAATGAGATTACTGACTGTATAATACTTTGATTTGAGCAGAATTCCTAATATTGAAGCACTTAAAGTCGTCTGTGAGCGCAGTGATGTCATAAGTCAAATGATTGATCACCCTGGAGACTGGACACCAGTTGTTGCTGATTGGTTGCTTCACCTGATAACCAGGGGCCTGGGAAAGAGAGTTGAGATGGTTTGTTACAAACCACAAGGATCATGCAAGGTGACTCTCTTGTTTGTTTGTCACCCTCAGTACACAAGCTAAACAAAATGTCTCCACTCTCATAATGTCCCACTTCTAATTGCTGTATTTTAACAGGGAAAATCAAAAGAAACATTTACTTAAATTAAGAGATATTGATTAATAAACGATTCTTTCTTTTCCCATCATGAATTATTAATGGCTTTTATAAGGTCACATAAAAAATTCCTTCAAAGATCTTCCTAAGGTCTATGGGTTCAACTTTTTCTGCTATACTATGGCTGTTGCATACCATTTAGAGATTAAACCTTCGAGGAGGTTCCTTCGTAAGACTTCACCCAGGATATTTGGATTAATATAAAACAGTGCTTGTTTTTTATCAAATCATTTACTGTGTCACATGGTAATAAAAACTTTCAATTCCTCATTACTTATTTTTTAAAATTCATTCACAGTGGCCTGTCAAAAAATCACCACCCTCTAGGAGGCAGTCAAGCTTGATGCTGGGCCTTATGCTTAATCCTGATCATGCTGATGCCATCCTTGACACAGGACCACCAGCTGACAGTGCTGAGGTGGGTAATTGCCATCTTTGGTTCTTCACTTAATGATCTATGCTTAAATGTTGACCAAAGAGGCCATTGATGCAGCAAAATAGCAGGTGGCTTACAGAAGCCGCAAATTTATAGCTTCTTTGCAAATGTACATGTTCCTCAAGGTGACGACTTACATAATTTACAGCTTATGTAGGCTGCATGCTTTGCTGTACTAGCAGCCAGATGTGATATTTTTTTAGAAATTAAGGTCACTGATTCTTCAAGCTTTCTCTTTGTATATATACGTGTTACATGTGCACAGCGGCTTTCGTGCTTGGGTTTGAGCCACGCTTTTTACTTCATTTAATAATAATAATAATAATATCATCATTTTGTGAGCATGGATTTGACATACCGGTAGGTACACACCTTGTTGGTTATAAATGATCTTGTACTCAAGCACCTTTGGAATAATAATGTTGTTTTATTGAATTTTCATAAACGTTTGGATTCTTGGAAATTTTACTTTCTGTCACAAATTTCTCAGCTCAGCAACATTTGGCACAATCGCTTGGTACATTTGCTGGAAACCTAGGCTTTGTGAGCTAATCACAGCGATAAAATTTGCCATATCCTAGGTTGAAAATTTAACTTAATAATTGATAAGTAATAAATTATTATTTATTAATTAATATTTTATTTATAATTTATAAGAAATAATAATAATAATAATAATAATAATAATAATAGTAATTTATAATTTATTCTTTTCCATGTTCATAGGCAATATCTTTCCGTGCATTCTGGGGTGAAAAGTCAGAGCTTAGGCGATTCCAGGACGGTTCTATTCTTGAGGCTGTTGTGTGGCCGTGTAACAGTATAGCAGAGAGACGAGTACTATGTGAAAGGATTATTAAACATCTTGTCCAAAGGTAAAAAGCCTTCTCTATAAATTGTTTTTCCTTCATGATATACGTTTTGTTCGCTGGTCAATGACAGTCTTCCTTGTTCATTGAACAAGGTAATTTTTTTTGTCTACACCACAACTGATACTTCTTCTTAACTATCGGAGTTATGATGTTCCAGAGATTTTCTGTTTCATTTGGCCGTTCCATTGTGGCAAAATATTGTTGCTCTATTGTTTGAAGCAAAGATGGGATTACACCGGCAAATCAACGTGGAAAAACGCCTTTGGTTTGACCATTAAAAATTTGGAAAATTAAAACTGAAATTTTGCCGTGGTGGAGCTCGTCCCAAGCCTTGTCCTCAAATCGTCTCGGCCTGCGATTCTAGTTTGAAAAAAAAACTGAACTGATGTTGTCTTTCTTTCTATCCAGACATGGCGGTGTGGATCCAGATTCCTTCACCTTTGTAGCAAGTCAGCTTGACTGTGTGCTTCAGACTGCTGGCTCATCTAAAAGTAACAGCGGTGAAGTGCAGGCTCTGAAAATCATCCAAGTTTTCGATTCTTTATGTAAAGAGATCCGTGCACTGGACCTGCCACTCAAAGTGAACTCGATACAGGGAATAAGTCCAGTTTTCCGGGGTGCAGAGGTATGCAAAAGCTTCCAAGTGAAACATAAACACGCTCCTTCATATCTGGCTGATTTATTTGTTAGAAACATACGAAACTCAGATTTTAAAATACCACGTTTAGATATAAGGATTTTTTTTAATTAATGAAAACCATGACCATGACAGCCCATTAATTAAACGGGTTATGATAGAAAAGAACTAAATCCCCATATGAAACCATACCCCCTTTGAGGTACGAAAAAACTCGGTGAGGTACCTTGGTTTACCGCGAAGGCAAGAAATATCCCAACTGTCGACAGTTTCAAAAGGCTATTGAACAGTAAAGATCTTGAAAGCCTGAGTGACAGAGGGTGCAACTCATCGTTCCTGTGTAGCTATTGATTTAGTTTATTGACTGGCTTACCCACTCAACTATTCTACTTATTTACATTTTTATTCCAAAAAAATATAAAATTATCACGTCTATCAAGTAGTTTCAATTCATTATACAGTGTGTACATTGTAGTTCTTAGTTTTTATGGCAGAAGTTGTCATATATTACTACGGCTGGACGATTTTTCGCTTGTCACATCAGTGTGTAACTAAAATCATTTCTTGCAATCCCTGAGATAAGAGTAGATGGTTTTCCTCTTCATCTTATACCACAGTCGTATATTATTTGCTTTTTTTGGCGCACAGCATGCACCAACCTACTTACTCCAATACTCTAGCAGAGTTGATTCGGCAGAAATCGGCAAACATTTAACGCGCATTTATCCCCTTATGTTTTTTATCTTTTGATTATTTAAATACTTTTCTTGTTTTCTTGAAAAAATGTATTTCCAGTAGGCTTTTCAGTGTACAAAGTGGGAATAAAGTTTTGTTGCTTTGCAATTTACAAAATGAGCAAAATACACTAAATTACCGGAGCCCTTCATCAGAGCTTGGATTTGTTTTCAGAAAACTATGAACACGACTACACTGTTTCTACTTCGAGTGTAGGTGCTAAAATGTTCTGTAAGCACACCCGCAATGCTTGCATCTCAAGTTGTGTATGTGTTTCGTACTCTTCCGCTAGGTTTTTCCTCCAAAGCCTTGCTTCAAAAACAGCAAAGTAAAACCATCATCTAATAATCCAAACCTGGCGGACAATGTGCTTCTTCCTTCAAACACCAGGAACACAGGATGGTGTCCAGCATTAGAAGGTAATAATGCTATACAACTTAGCCTGTTGTAGGCTCTCAGTTTGTGGAAACGAGGGAAGAAATGGCCCGGGTCGCGAAAAAAAGCGAGCGCGAGAAAAGATCTGATAGAGGTCTCCAACTGTCCCTCGCTTTTTCCTCGATCCGGGCCATTGCTTCGCTCGTCTCCACAAACTGAGAACCTGGAACAGGCTACATGCTACTATGAACAACGAAAGAAATATTTCAAATCAAGTGTAAATCCCAAGAGCAATGGTTAAAGTCGATTTTGAACCCAAAGCATTCGCAATCGATGCCTCTTACAAGTAAAAGGTAAAATAAATAAATGAATAAAACAACAGAGCGAGTTTCAATTGAGTGTCTCAAAACCAAAACCAAAGTAATTACTTTGGCCAATCACAAGGGACGGAGACAATCCGGTAAACCAATCAAAAATCGAAGTAATTACACGTAGCCGACACAAAGGGCGGGAAAATGTGCACGCGCGAGGCACGATTGGTTTTGGTTTTACTTCCGATTGGTTGAAAAAGTGGCGCGAGAACTTTGAACCAATCATTCCAAGGGTGAAGTAATGCAAAACCAAAGCAATTCGCTAATTACTTTCGACACAATTGAAATCCGCTCAAAAAGCAGATCGACTCAAATGTTGGTTTTTGATGGGAGTGGTCAACTGAAGTATGCTGAAAGAATCCTCTTTTTGAGGAGGTTAGAGAACGGAGAAACTCTTCCCTCGCACGATGCGGGGACCCGAGAATCGAACCCTACTCCTCAGGCCGATTCAGCAGTGTTCTCACCAGAATTTTTTCTCAAGGGGTCATATGGCCCATAGCCCTCAAGTTTGGGAGCCATCCCCTAGAAGGGTTGGGCCCTTTCCCAAGGTACATTTTTTTCCTCTCAATATTCTAGCCACCCTTGTTCATCTTCCAAGCATTTAGAAATGCACGAAGATCTTTCTTTCTACATGTCGATAACGAAGCAGAATTGTCTTCTACAGGTGGATTCACTTTTGCGGAATTGGCTTTTTGTACCTCCAACCGCGGAACTTTAGGGCTTGAAAGGAACTGTTTCAATCTTTTTTGGTTGTAGTTGCAACTCCCCGAGCGATCCCCAAAAGAATCGAGCCTCCAGTGAATGTGGCCAGCATTGTGACCACAAACTAGCCTCAGTCTTCTGGCGAGTTAAAGATGACTACAGTGTACTGCGTTCGATGTCCTGTTTGATTCACAGGTTCACCTTGTTTTTTGCCTGGTTAAACTTAACATATTCCTCCTTCTTTTAGTTCGAAAAAAGCATTTTAACTGTTCATGAACGATAAACAAGTATTTTCCAAACATTTCTACGCCCGTTGGGGTGTATAGTGGTGATTACTGTACGCCGATTTCGAGTTTTTGTGCGCGAATCCCGCAAGGGCGCAGCCTGGTGAGAATGAGGGTTTTCAATTGTTGTTCTTCAATCCAGTTGTATTGCAGTTTGAATCGAGTGGTAAGTGGCCAGAGGATTTGACAGCCATACAACACATCAAAGCAGCGTTCCACATCAGACTGGCGGAATTGCTGAGGACAAAATGTTCAATGTCAACTGCTGCATCACGAAAGCACTTGGACGTACAAAAGGTTAGACAGGCTGGGTTTACATCAATTTAGCAGTTTTTTTTTTTGTCACAGGACTGTAAGGCCCACATTCGCCCAAAAGTCATTGCGGTCGTTTGTTTTTGTTTTCAAATGTCGGCTTTTCCAAATACGTGATCTGATTGGTTGAATGCATTCAGGCGAATCACGCAGGAAACAACATGTCAGCTATTTGGGTAACTTCGTGTTACACGACTTTCAGTCACGGTGCGCAATGTCTTTTGGGCGAATGTAGGCCTTTGTGTGCTGGTGATTTCAAGTAATTAAGTAAATCCGCGGTTTGCCGTATTCATTTTAGCTTCAGGAGTTCTCAAAGTGAGTTCTTTTTTCCTTAGATGTTTTCTTCACAACGCTGTTTTCGATATTGAACAGTCTGTCAATTTGTATTGGCTAAAACTGATAGACTTGGCGTTGCGTTCACGACAAACGTTAGGCTGAAATACGCGCTTTGCCAAAAATCAAAGAAAGGCCTTTGACTTCAGCTCATTTTTTTGCCTGTTTAATTGGCCACTGATATGGAGCACATTCTCAAAAGAGACGTATGAGTTATCCTTTATAGTTTTACGACAAGCAGCAGTCTGCTGCCTTTCGTTTGCCGTTTGTCGTGAACGCGATGCTAAAGCTCTGTTTAAGAAACCGGCCTAAAATATCTAAAAGTGGAAAATAACACAAACAGCGGTGATAAACATTGTATTCCATTGTAATCAAAATTCGTTGGAATACAATGTTTATCACCGCTGTTTGTGTTATTTTCTTAATCAAGCTACGATGGCCTAAGAACAAGAGTTTTATACGATATCTAAAAGTATTTGGCGAATCCAGATTAATGTGGTGTTTCACTACACCATAGATTGGTTCAAAAAGCCTTCTTAGCCAATCAGAAGTAAACTCGAAAAAACAGTTATGATTCGCTCACACACATGTCCCCACCCTTGGCGTTGATTGCATTTACTTGCTCTGATGTCCGCGGTTTTGTCTGTTGATTTCCCGCGGTTTTCCGAAGTTGTTTGTTTATTTTTGGTTTCCGACAATTCCTTAAACCGTTGTCATAGAATTACCTGAAAAGCTTTTTAATAATAGCAATGTTGTTTTATAATATATGCGTTAACAAAAGGATATGCCATGATTAGCCCTATCGTAGGTATCCCCTTTCAAAAATAGGCCAGTTTCGTATTCTAACGGTTGGACTGGATCTAGCATGAAATGGAGGCTAATGCGGGCAAATTAATTTGCATTTGAAAAGATTTGCCCTCATTAGCCTCCATTTCATGCTAGATCC
>OX421448.1:58577927-58612927 GCA_949126865.1 Montipora capitata
ATAGAGAACATTTACTTCGTGTTTCTATCGAGTTATAGAAACACTCGTGAAAGTTTGGGAGAACTCGAAAAAGCTGTGGAAACACTCGCCTGCGGCTCGTGTTCCCACAGCATTTCTCGTCCTCCCAAACTTTCACTCGTGTTTCTATAACTCGATAGAAACACGGTACATGTTTTCTATTTCATAAATAACTGTGTTTTCACCGAGCTTTGAGATACTGTGTAACAACACTGATTATAAATTAATCTTTCTTATAATCTTGATGGGGGGAAAAAATTGCGTTGTCAGAGAAATTTCGTTGACTCGAATTTCAAACTCACCGGTTTATCCGGATTTGGAGCATTGCCACAACTTGTAACTTTGAAAAAATGAAGAGATCCATCGTATTGGCACAAAGAATCATGCTTGGCTATTTTTGGTTTTTTGTCCTTTTCCAGGAAGCGTTTTCTGATGTGGCTCTCTTTTTCCTCGATGTTTACGGCGGAAACTTTATCGGTGTCGTGTGGAAGCCCCAAATATTCGTACCAATGCCTTTCAAGGTAAAAAGAGTTTGTTCTTTTGTACACGTTTAAATCTGCCGTCTCTTACCTCATTCTAAAACTTCAACAGGTCCTTCAGGCGCAGTACAAGATGCCTTTACCCGCTTCTTCTCTGTTGAGAGAGAAGGTAAGTGATGAAATGCGTCGGACATGTTCGTAATAGTTTTCATCTTGAGATTTCACCCGTGGTTTTAAGTCGGTGACTTGAGAGCCGTCATCGGCAATAAGGCAATGTCGAAAGTATCTCTCGATTTACATTGGTTTTTGCTTAAGAACTGTGGATTGTAATGGGCTTAAAAATCTCGTGCAACTTGCTCAGCCAATTGGAAGAAAAAGGTGATCTGATAGAGCGCATGCAATTGACGTCACTCCTCCTCTCCCCCCCCCCAAAAAAAAGAAGGGCACACTCCTGCTCCCCCCCCCCCAAAAAAAAAGGGCAGCCGTGTTGGTTTTTGGATTTAACTCTAAAACTCTCTCTCTTTTTTGTTCAGTTAAAATACCGTGACCGCTGACCTTATCGGAATACGCTCAATAGCCCTTTTCACGGTTAGTTTTTCTCATTTGCATTACAATGTAATCTAACGTGGATGCGAGGCAATTTCGGGTTAAAACTACAAAATAGCCCGAAATTGCCTCACATACATGCTAGATTATATTGTAATGCAAATGAGAAAAACTAACCGTGAAAAAGGCTATTTTGACTTGCGCGCGCACGTTTTCCCACGCTTTGCTGCAGCTGCCTGGATTGGCCGCGCGCTGTGATTGGCTCATTTGATTGTCACTCTTTGTTGTGATTCACCAAGAAATTGAATGGTTTGATTTTTCGACTGTAAGTTGAAGACCATTCTATATCAAGTAACCTGTAACAACTGGAAAACTCGATGCTATTACCTCTCAAAAACAAAAAGGAAAGAAAGCGCTCAAACGGCTTTTAGTGTCTAATGTCCTATTTGTTTCAAGTCCAAACAGGTTCAAAACTCGATGATACCTAATGTGCCGGCAATCCTAGCGGACTTCCAAACCATAGGGGAGGGACTAGTGAAGAAGATTGAAGTGTTAAATGCGTGAAAGGCGCGGTTGCTGCCCTGGCATTTTGTCATATGTGAACATGGACAAATATCAATAAATTAGTTACTACTACAGTTGCCTCTACGTTTTAATGTGTAACTCAAAAGCACTGCTAGTTATTTCACATTGTTTTTTCTATGAAATGAAATAACATGGCTGGCGCGCAAATGCGTGAAATGCAACACAACTTGACTCGTAAAACCATCTCGCCGGACTCAGTAAGGGCGCGGCTTTTCTATCCGATCCTTTAAAGACAGTTTCATTTTAAAATTTTCTATAAGAACTGGATAAGTGAGATGGCTTTAAATAGAGGATATTACATGAATATTACATCTTGGAGTGCTGATGGCATCTCTCAACAGTGAGTGCAGTTTTATTTATATAGCTAGATACTAATGAAATGGCCAGATAAAAAACAACTTTTGTCTTATTTTATTCATTTTAGAAATGGCGGAAAAGTGGTGATCAATAGCTACAACACGCATGTTGTGTAACATGAACCTAGATATGAAAGTTATAAAAAGCAATCATAATGCCAAATTGAGTGATGAAAATGTTAACTGTATTACAGCACAAAAGTATCTTAGAAGAAAGGGGAACCTTTTTATTGGCAAACGTGTTAGGCCTGGTTTTCACTTGCGACTCAAGCACAAGGCAAAGCACTAGCGCAAGCATAAGCAGCTTATGCTAGTGAAAACGAACGTCGACATAAGCATCCAAATCAACCGCGGTGACCGCCATTTTACTCAAATGCTCAGACGCAGGGAATCTGGAACGAGTGCTTTAACTGGCCAGACGAAACAAATAGGCCATTTCCGAGTTCATGTCTGCCTCCTCTTCAAAGCGAGTCTAAGTGCGAAGTTTTTGTGATGGTAGTTAGTTCTACTTTACATATGAATGAAAACTAATTTTCACAACAAAAACTTCGCACTT
Organism: Montipora capitata; assembly: GCA_949126865.1. Taxonomy (NCBI): domain Eukaryota; kingdom Metazoa; phylum Cnidaria; class Anthozoa; order Scleractinia; family Acroporidae; genus Montipora; species Montipora capitata. The sequence continues at coordinate 58,580,468 of OX421448.1, forward strand.
AGACTCGCTTTGAAGAGGAGGCAGACATGAACTCGGAAATGGCCTATTCGTTGGGCTTACGCTGTGTTTCGTTTTCACACGTCGCAAGCGAACGCAAGCATAAGCGCAATCACAAGGAAAAGAAAAAATTTTGACCCTTGTGCTTGTGCTTGCCTCAACCCCGTTGTCACGGTGAAATTAGCGCTTTTGCTTGCGTCGCTAGTGAAAACCAGGCTTAAGCAGAAACCCATGACCCGGAGCCTACATCTCCATTGTGTTGTTGTCACGGCGTTTTCACAGACCGAATTATTTTTAGATTGAATTTCCCGCAAATGAGACTCCCACAGGAGGCCGATGACCAGTTACAAGAAACTAACCTGACGTCATAGGGTCACCGAACCGGAACTGCCTTTGTTTTTTTTGTTTTGTTTTTTTTTTTTTTTTTCGGAAAATGTAGTCTAAAAATAAATCGGTCTGTAAAAACGCCATGATATAGGCCCAGTATGGGAGTTGGCGGCTCAGGGTCATGGGTTCCTGGCTTAAGTTACCATGACGACATCACTGCACGCGGTGAAGATATGATTTTCTAGAAAAAGGAAAATCCTGATTTTTCATCAGTATCTATATAATAAGAATGCTTAGTTAACTCGCTCGATAAACTTCATCCCACCCGTGGGCATTTACCCTCTGATACTCTTCGGGACGCCTGCACTTGCTAACAAATCACCACGGTGGAGTCTCTGGGGGAGAGTTCAATGGAAGAGAAACGAAAGGTTGTAACAGATGTATGCAGGACAAGATGCAATAAATATTATTTATAGTCCTGAAGATGGTGAGAGATATTTTCAAGGATGATGGGCCTATACGAGTTCTCCATGGCCGATATAAAGGGTTTCCGTTTTATATGGCTTACTGTACAAAATAAGCTTTTGGGCCGTTGGTTCTTCAGTATATTAAAGCAATAATTGTTCAACTCAGTTGCTTTGAAAGAGCTGAAGTTCAAACAGTAGACACAAGTAAACATTCATAAGTAACAGGCTAAATAGAACGGCGTTCTGTATCGTTGTAATATACGACGCGCTCGTCAACAAGAACGCCACAAAACAACGATGTCATTGGCTAAAAAAAGAAAAAATAATCGTGCTGCACGTGCGGCACGCATTTTAGCGCAGATTTTTGCGGTACTCTTCACAACAACGACGTGCGATCACCAAAATTGAGGTTTTGGGGACAACAAGAGCTTACAAATGTGAATCTTTCATTGTTTATTTTTACTCTGAAACCGCTCGTACAGTTTTATTTTTAGGATACATCGTCCACATTGTTTGATGTGAACGACATGGAATAATCGCGAAAGACTTACGATATTGCAAAGTTATATTTTGAGGTGACGTTTTCGTCGACGTCCCCGTCATAGATGTTAAAGTCCGTAATGAAAGTGGCATATTGTAAAACACTGACTGGATTGGATTTGTAAACACGGACTGGATTTGTAAAACAACGGATTTGTAAAAACACGGATTTGTAAAACACAGATTTGTAAAACGCGGATTTGTAAAACACGGATTTGTAAAACGCGGATTTGTAAAACACGGATTTGTAAAACACGGATTTGTAAAAGGTGGTCTATCATTTTTTGTAAAAATGATAGCATTGTTTGACTGTTTATTTGTTTATTTCTGTCTGTCCCTTTTTAATCTTAATTCTTTTACTTTATATTATTTTCATTTTATGTTACCGCTTCACATTCAAATAATTTCTCTAAAAGATTGTTTGATTTTGAGTAATATTAGCATTTGGAAATTTTTACGAATAATCGAGAAATACGAGAAGCACTCGCTTACAGCGAGTAAGTATTCCCGGCATTTTCGGCATTCCCTCGTGTTCAAAAGCAAAATTCCGCGTACTTATATTTAACTTTACAATGCATTCGGCGCGTTTTTATTTTTAAAATTATCAACATCTCAATACACAGGAGCTGGTCAAGACCGATTTTCCGCCGATTCAAAGCGACGCTTCGAGGAGGAAGCTGGTATCCTCCATAGTGTCAAAGGCCACAGAAATATCTCCGGGTTCCTGACGTTTTGTCACGAGCCCTATGCCATAATGATGGAGTATTCGTGCTTCGACTTCGACTTCAGTGACCTGCTAAGACCGAAGTCTGCGAGTTTACAGACAATAGGACATTTGGCATACGATGTTTCAAGGTCATCTTTGTCGTAGTGTTGGTTGCAAACCAAAGTATTGCCTGGTTTTAGGTCTCTGTGGGCAATGCCGTTTCTGTGTAGAAAATCTAGCCCAGTGACCACGTCTATTGTGCACACCAATAACACATCGGCGAACGAGGAAAAGTCAAATTCAGCGTCTACCAAATGCACGAAATCTTGAAGTGTGGTTTTTTCTACGCCAAAATGACCGAAGTCGAAGCACGAATACTCCATCATTATGGCATAGGGCTCGTGACAAAACCTCAGGAACCCGGAGATATTTCTTTGGCCTTTGACACTATGGAGGATACCAGCTTCCTTCTCGAAGCGTCGCTTTGAATCGGCGGAAAATCGGTCTTGACCAGCTCCTGTGTATTGAGATGTTGATAATTTTAAAAATAAAAACGCGCCGAATGCATTGTAAAGTTAAATATAAGTACGCGGAATTTTGCTTTTGAACACGAGGGAATGCCGAAAATGCCGGGAATACTTACTCGCTGTAAGCGAGTGCTTCTCGTATTTCTCGATTATTCGTAAAAATTTCCAAATGCTAATATTACTCAAAATCAAACAATCTTTTAGAGAAATTATTTGAATGTGAAGCGGTAACATAAAATGAAAATAATATAAAGTAAAAGAATTAAGATTAAAAAGGGACAGACAGAAATAAACAAATAAACAGTCAAACAATGCTATCATTTTTACAAAAAATGATAGACCACCTTTTACAAATCCGTGTTTTACAAATCCGTGTTTTACAAATCCGGGTTTTACAAATCCGTGTTTTACAAATCCGCGTTTTACAAATCCGTGTTTTACAAATCCGTGTTTTACAAATCCCCGTTTTACAAATCCGTGTTTTACAGATCCCTGTTTTACAAATCCAGTCCGTGTTTTACAAATCCAATCCAGTCAGTGTTTTACAATATGCCAATGAAAGTAGGGATTGTTGGTAAAACGGTTCGCAGTAAGCCTCGGATAAGGACGATAAGCCGGAGGTCCCGTCTCACAGCCCTTGTTCATTAATTCTGTGGGACGTTAAAGATCCCACACACTATTCGAAAAGAGTAGGGCACGAAGTTCCGGTGTTGTGGTCTGACCTTTCCAGCATGTGGTCGGCTTGGCAAGAATAGATTGAAGGGCTTCTGAGACCGCAATTGTGTATAACAGCCAGAAGTCAGGCTACTTAGCCAAGTGCTGGACCCTCACTCAAACTCCTTCATACATGAATTCGACCAATAATGACGGCAAAGCAAGCGTTTCCGTGGGGGAACACGTAATATTTTCGATGTAAATAAACAGGGGAGGGGCGGGGAAGAAAGGAGCCACATTTCCTCTTTACCAGTTTCTCCTGAACAATATCCGTCGTTCCAGAATTGGATAGACTGGGTCGATATTCAGGGCGCCATGTTGGAAATTCTTCAAAAGCACGTTAAAAGTGCGTCGGTGTAAATAGTATTTCATCTTCATCTGCCGCAAAATTTAAAATGAGCAAGAAACAAACACCAAGTGATTTCTTAAAGCAAATAATAGGCCGTCCTGTTGTCGTGAAGCTGAATAACGGCGTCGATTACAGAGGTAACCAATTGTGTGCATGTTTATTCCTTTGTTTCGTTTTGCCATCACATTGCGCAGCATTGCGTTAAAGAAGATATAGTTCCATATTTGATGTTCCATCTACATCTACATGTTCCAGCACTCGGCAAAGATATTTGTGAGATTGGACCTACGGTTTACAGTTCTTATCCGCGAAGACTTGAAAGTCTTACCATTTGCAGATGAAATTACAAATTAAAGGCGGCACTTTCTTCTCAGTTTTTTTTAGGATCCGGAGTGCTGATCCTGCCGGGGTTCAGCAAAAATAATAATGGGAGTGCATTTTCCTTCTTCCTCCTTTCTTTTCTCCTGAATGTTGGTTTAAAATTGTGAGTGCCCAGGGTTCCAACCCTGGACATCTGATCCTCGGCATGGCTATTTGTTCAGGTTTGGGTTGTTTCACCCCTACCCCCTACCCCTCTCTCCTCACCCCCTACCCAACCCCTTACCCTTCACCCCTATCCCCCACCTCCGGAATAGTCATGCAGTCTGATGCTCAGTGATCTGTGCTAACCAATTGGCAGTTAAGTTCTTTCTTTTATGTGATATGAAAGACTGACCCAAGTTGTGTACCTCTTTCTTTTGTATAATTTATCTTTCAAAGGTGTACTTGCCTGTTTAGATGGTTACATGAACATTGCTTTGGAACAAACAGAAGAATATGCAAATGGACAGGTAAGGCTCTGACTGATTTAAACTTAGAGGCAAGCAAGTTATTGACACAGGATCATTGAAGTAAGGTAGTTTGGCCTGTTGGGTTGGATGTTGAACTCTTAATCCGAAGGTCCTTCATCCAAGCCCTACTCTAAGCAGGAGCTGGAGTTGTTCTGGGTGATCAGTGGTTTAAGCCCTCAACTGGCTGTACAACTGTTCTTTACTCTGTCATTTGATTCAGTCATCTACTTCTTTAATTAAGGCACGTTCGATTGACCATATTCTGGAACAGGAGTACGTGGAATAGAAGTTAGAAATCCTTCGCTTTTTTACGGAGATTCACATTAAAATTGTGAAACTTCTTCTGAAATGCTATTTCAAACATATCTCTATTATCCTTGTTGCTTCAAAATGACAAACATACAGTTTTAAATCATCACTCGACATATTCTTGTTCCGGAATAGGGTCAATCGAACATACCATTAGTTGTCTTTGAAAAGGGGCTGTCATCGTTGAAGTGTCTGAAACATACATATGCTCATAGTAAGATGCTATCCTTAACAAAAACTCCACCAGTGATACAGTATGGTTAGCCTGGGACTGACACCTCAAATGCCCAAGGACACCCCCGCTTGATGAGTAAAATTGTCTAACATTAGGCAGATTTAAATCTCACTCCCAGGGATCAGTGGATTAACTGAAGGCTCTGACATAATACAATCAACTGAGTGCTCACAGTTCTCTTCCATTACTGTGACTCTTACAAGTCGTCAGAGTAATGCTGCAAAGAGATAGCGTGAACAATGCTGACATGGAGTAATACCGTCGCTTGCAACTACCTGTCCACACTCTTGACAAAGACATGTTCTGCTGGCCAGTCAAAATTCAAAGTTTTGACAATCAAACTTCAAAGGTTACCCGCCCACTTTGGAACGTTTTGGTGCCACTCCGCAAACACTTCACCGGAGGCAAAGTCAGCAAAGCATACGGGCATTTTGTTTTTTGCAGTTTTGAACACCTTGCTTGAAATTCCTACCTAGCTTATTTATTGTAAACGCCATGTGTCTTGCCAAATGGCAAATAAATCAGCTACAATCATTTGCGTAACTGGCGCCAAAACTTTCCCAATTGGGCGGTTAAACTTTGAAGTTTGAGTGTCAAAACGTTGAATTTTGATTGGCCGGCAGAACATGTTTTTGTCACGCGTGTGGACAGGTAGTTGCAAGCGATGGTAATAATAGTTATTATTGTTAAGGAAAGAGGAAGAGGTTTCATGAACTTTGAAATCTCCCTTTGCTTCCACATCTCATTCTTCTTTCCTTTCCCCCTTAAGCTCAAAAACAAATATGGAGACGCTTTCCTAAGAGGAAACAATGGTGAGTGTTGCACTTGTATCATTTGATGTGATTCTCTTTAATAATCAGACTTGAAGGTTGTTTTGAACCATGAATCCCTTTCTCTTAAATTATTGTTATTGATTTTAACTAGTATAATGTCTACTGACGACCAGAACACTTTTAAAAATCAAATTGGGAAATAATGACTTTTGGTTTGTTGCTCTTGTTTTAAAATCCCCAGTCACATTTTTCCATCCTGGAAAATCTATTAAGGGTTCGGTCTCAGTGTTGCTGTTTCTTGATCGCCATTTAAGATTATCAGTCATTCTTGAATGGATTCGAACAATAAAAAGCAGAGCGTGAAGCGACCGCTTTTATGGTGCATCTTCGTGATTAATGCATTTAAAAAACAACTATTACAAATCACTATTTCAACCTTTATTACTTCTGAATTACTGCTTGGGGTCCCAGGGCTGAGAGCAGTGGTAAGAACACTTGCCTTCCACCAATTGTGTCCCAGGTTCCGACTTCGCGGACTTCCAACCTCAATAAGCTTGTCTTGATTTTCGCTCAAAAGTTGATCAAAATCATGTCAGGCATGCTGCCACCATCATCCAATACTGTTGATGGTTACTTAAGTTATTTGCGTTGTTAATGTGACTTTCTTGTGTCTCTAGTATTATACATCAGCACACAAAAGACGAGCAGGAGATAGAAGACGATTCCTAAAAGAAGATTGTCTATTGCATGGGAATCCAGAGGGGAAACAGAAACACGAACCCATGCCATGTCAATGTATTTATTGTTGTGTCTTCATCGTATTAAAAATTTAGTTTTTTGACAAGTGTGCCGTCTTGCCATTTAAAAGTAAAAAACGTTTGTAGAAGAAACGACTTGTGGGTTGAGAAGTATTAATCCTGTGGATTCCAATTGTTACTTTAGTTGCCATGGCTCTCTTATAGATGAACAGTTTAAGGCATCTGCTCTACGGCTTTGGATACTTTGGACAAAAACCCATTTAGTTAAGGCGAACCTCCACTCTTTCTACAAAGTAAGTTTAAACCGATGGAAACTATGTTTCTAAACAATTTCGTACCAGGAAAACTGAATTTTAAAATCGCTTATTTTCACTTTCTAATTTCGCTGGCACGGCCATCTTGAATAACTGTGAAGTGTTACAATTGCCTTATTGTTCTGAAGCAAGGAGCTTTTCTCTGATATCAATGGGCCTTATTCACGATAGCCGCCATGTTGGTTTTCAAATTGTCATGCAAATTAGCCATCTGTTATGCTGGAGGGCAAACATTGGAAAAAAGGCAAATTGCGGAAAATCGGCTCGTCGAAATATTGAAATAACATTGCTAAAAGTGCATCTTAGAATTTAGATTTAAGTACCTTTTATAATAATTTTATATCTTTGACTGCCTTTGACATTTCGACTTTCTACCTCGTTATCTGCTCATTTTTCACTTAAAAAAACATCGAAGTAACTTGCGTAATCATTCTATTTTACTACTTAGGTGATAAACATTCAATGAACGTGAACCAAATCATCTGTGTGGCTAAAATGTTCGTTATAACCTCTCGAACTTGTGCTGTTTGCCCCCTCAGAAGTGTGTACCTAATTTGCCTGATAATAGCAAATCCAACATGGCGGCCATCGTGAATAAGGTCTATAGGGCATCCATAACACGTCACAATTTTTCAAGATGGCGGCCCCCGAGAAATTTAAAAACAAAAATAGGCTATTCTAAGACTTGGTTATTTCGGATACAAACGCTTTCTTTGAAAAAAAGAAATAAAGTGATTTGACCGTAAAGGTTATTTCCTGTGAGTTAAAAGCTTTTTTTGTTTAAGTAGAGGTTCCCTTTTAAACGTTCCCTCAGTCGTCGTATTTGTCAAATTGTCGCGTTCATGAAAGAATTTCAAACAATTAGCCTTCAACTATTCCCTCCAAATACGTTCCATTTAGGTGAACTTTCCCTCAAACTTAGGCTGTGGGCCAGTCTAACTTAAACCTCGATTTTCATCAATCATTGTCCAAAAAGTAGAAGAAGTGAGTTACATGCTTGAACGTAGATAAATTCCTTCTCGACACTCGGTTGGACAATGAACAGCCTGATTATCCTAGGATTGGCAAAAGGAAGGTGCACCCAACGAGAATATAGTTCAAAACCACTTAAACATAGCATTGTTAAACGTATTTTTGTATTGAAACGGTAGATATAGGCAAATTTTTATCCCCTAAAATTTTTTTTATCTGTTCGGATACCCTAGCTGAAAGTCTAGTGATCCGAAAATTATAGCGATCAAAACTTACCTTTTCAAAAATTTTAGCCAGAAAAAAGGCTCCCGAAAATTCTAGGTGCCCTTTTTAGGGTAAAAATCCGTTTAAAATGGGCAATTATACCATTTTTCAGATGTTCGAAAATCCTAGGAGAGGCAGGCAAGCAAGAAATTTTACAACAAATGTTCCCAAAATTCTAGATCTCAAATCGTCTTCCGAAGAGATATATTCCGAAAATTGACGTTGGGTGCCCTGTGTGGTTTTGCCAAGCACTTTCTCTGCTCTTCTCAAGCAATTGACCCACAGGCGCTCCAAACTCAGTGTGAGGGAAAGCCAACAAAAATATAAGGATTTGTATGGGAATCCCGATAAAAGACCTGAGAAGATAACTCATTGCCATTGTGGGTCGCTAACTTCCCGTGTCCCGTGTTTTTTTTCCAGATTCGACGCGAATTGAGCCATTATCAGTTCCTCGGTTGTCAACTATTATGATAAAATATCAAGGCTGAACACTGAATTTTCAGGAGCCCACTAAATCGAGTCAAAATGTTCCCACGGTTACAATTCCACCGTAGAATTCAAGGGCAAAGGAATTTCTTTCAAACAATTCGCTAGCCGCGCAATCGAAGCCCTGCCCCAAACGAAACGATAAAACGATGATAATACACTTTGAACACACCACGGCGACCGTTGAGTTCGGTTTGGTAACGAGTCTTTGTTTGTGGCTTGTTTGTGGTCCCTGAAGACGTTACCACACCGAACTCGACGGTCGCCGTGTTGTGTTTAAAGTGTACGAGGATCTTTTCCATCGTTTTATCGTTTCGTTTGGGGCACTAACAACCGCCTGAAGTCGCTGGCAGGGTTTCGATTCCCTCTTCTCTCTTTCAATGAAAACCGGTTTTCACAAAACGACTGGGAATTGAGCTCGAATAACCTAAGGGTGGGGTAGTACATGGTCTCGTTTGTTGTCCTCCTTGGTCCTGTCTGCTGGGTCAACCTCGTTTCTAGGTTCTCGGGGACGAGTTTGCTTAGGGCTCTCTTTCAGTTTTTGTCCAAAGAACGAAGAACGTGCTACTCCTTGAAATCCTTTGATAGTCCAAGATTTTGATTTCTTTCTGTGGAAAATGCTTGGAAGTTCTTGAATTTTTGCCTGGTTTGAAAGTTTCTCTTAAAACATTTTTATCCCGGGATAGCTTTTTCTCAACTTTGCCTCGTTTCTTTCGCAAGTTGACCGGGGCACCTTAAAGAAAAGCAAGAATTTTTTACGCAGGAATTTTTCCTTTATTGATGACCTTGGCTTTCAGTAAAAGGGAAATTTACACAATCTTTGCTTTCAAACTAATTATGGACGCCTTCGACGCAGGGACAATCCCCAATTGTCTAGTCTTGGAAATGTGGAGTAGCACATGGAGTAGCACATGTTTCATGCCAGATTATAGCGAATTCTGGGATACTTGTCCGACAGTTCCCGTGTCTGGTGCACTAAAGGGCAAATTTATAACAATAAACGTTATCCAAATAAACGTTATCCAAATCATTCTGCAGACAGAAACGAATTGAACTTGAGTAACGTGTCTAATTGTGAAAATTGCCGTTGAGCATTACCGGTGGCTCAGTTGGTTGAGCACCGGGCTGCCATGCGGGAGGTCGTGAGTTCGACTCCGGCCGGACCAACACTCAGGGTCTTACAATAACTGAGGAGAAAGTGCTGCCTTTGTAATTACATCTGCAAATGGTTAGACTTTCAAGTCTTCTCGGATAAGGACGATAAGCCGGAGGTCCCGGCTCACAAATAACTTCATGTTCATTAGTTCCCTGTGGGACGTTAAAAAACCCACACACTATTCGAGAAGAGTACGGGATGAAGTTCCCGATGTTGTGGCTGTCCTCTGTGTGTAAATAACAAACAAACAAACAAACAAACATAAGACACAAACAGCAGTGATAAACATATTGAACTTGTTCATTTTGATTATGACTTGACGTTTCGTATGTGCTCTACATACATTTTCAAAAGTAACCGTTGAAATTTAAAACGGCTATTTGTATATAACAAAGCGGATGAGGGGACTGGAACCTAGATTAAGCAAATACTTAAGATGTCCCAAGAACAAAAGTATTTACGAAACAAACAAACAAACCGTGTCTCGAGTTCCAGCGACTGCTTTCATGTAATTGATCAAACCGCCATATCTTTCCAGATCAAGATAAAAGAAGCATTGCACATCCCCCTTGGGGAAAACCTGCGGGTTGTTATTCTTCTCAACATTTTCATTTCAACTAGCTGAGTTATCCTGACACATTATGTAATGCTGTTTTTTTATACGTTTCAAGCGTTCGCTCTTCATTACAGCGAAGAGACAACGCTTCTCTAACGAAGGCATAAGGCCCCGTCCACGCTAACGCGTTTTCGAAAACCTCCGGATCCCTGAAAACGGATTTAATAAAGCGTCCACACTAGCGTTTTCGCATCGTAGTCGGCCGTCCACTCTAGAGACTGAAAAGGGAGATCTAAACAAGCGTTGTTGATGCCAAGCTTTGTTTACGTCTTGGCGTGCGGGAAAGTGAGGGATACAGAAAGAATATGATGTCAGTCGTATTCGAAAACCTCCGTTTTCGCCGTCCAGATATAAAATTAGGGGTACTTGTCAATCGCTAGTCATCATCCAAGTCAGCAACTACAACGGAAGCACGTGGCTAATTATCATATGAAGGAGTTCATTACTTGCCACATGAGCCTTGAATTGAAGCTAAATTCTAATTACCTTTTTTGCGTCTAGTATTTTTCAGTAATTTTACTGTAACTGTAAGGCGACAATACAATTGAACCGAACGCGGTAAGTCACTATCACTCTTGGATACGTCCAGTTCCGGTTTCTAGACAAAAACGAAGCTTCGAGCACTTCCGGTTCGCTCTGATACCGAGTGAAGCACATGTTGAAGCCTCAACTCGATGCTTCCCGATCGTGAGGTTAGCACTTCCTTTGAGCCATATTAGGTCATATCCGTTGTGTTTGGTTCTATTTATTAGACAGGCGCAACCATCATTTCCTAGCGGATGTTGCTCTCGGATGGTTGAGGGTTGGTTAGGTTTTCAGTGGGAAGAAAAGATGCCATGGCTGTTGTGCTAGAACCCAACTCTGTTTACAACCTTATATCTCGGACAGACGCAAGCAATAATAAGCTTTTAGTCCATGTAAAATTGACAGATTCTTGTTTACGAGCTCTCGAAGAGTATCAGTCTGGCGAGGTATGCTTCGAGGGGTTTGATATTTTAAGCGAAGGCGATAATAGCGTTGACTTTATTGTGTGAGATTCAAGGCATTAATTCTATGATATTCCTTCGATGATTTTTGCTAATTGCTTTTGTTGTTCCTTATTTGTCGTGCTTTAACAGGTATTGTCAAGACGCAAACCTACGATCAAATTTTCAGGATTTCAAGGGGTATTCATTTTAATATAGATTTCGCTACAGTTTCGTTTCTTTATCGGTTCCTCTCTAGCTATTAAGCTTAATTTCTGCCCTGGCTTTACTGGTTAATAAAAAGTGAGCCAAGTTGAGAATGAATTAATTATGTAACCAGATGGCAATTCAGACATGATAGAAAACAGGGCAGATTTGACTATTCGACTTAATCCGTGAGCTCAATATTTCCTATATATATATTAAACTTGTTCATCAAAATTGTTTAGATTGAAGCCTTATAATATTAAACCCTTGCTCCTTTGAACATCGAGGACTTGGTTATTTGAAAGTTTGCTATCATTTGTGATCATTTGTTGTTCACGTTCTTCATATTTGATATAAAGCTTAGTTCCCTTGAATTACAATGCAAATTATTTAGCGAGTTCATCGAGTATTTGTTTTCAAATTTAGTGAGCAGGAACATAGAACAGTCTGATCTTTAATTTTGAATTTGTCATCATTTCACGAATGTTTTACTAAATCAGTTGAAGCGTTAAATTTCATTTTCTTTGAAAGAAAATAAAACAACCCTTGACATATTTCCTTGTCGGTCGTTTGGCTTTTGGTCGCAGTATTTAGTCGTGATAGTTTTAGCTACTCTTCAAGTTGGTTTTATTCAGATGACAGAGCATATTACATGGCTTAGTAAACTCAACAAGAGAGAGCTGGACTTGAAATCATGACTGATGATAAATTTTAAAGATACAAACTTTTACAAACTGTTAATCAAGGGTTGATGTGAAAAGTTGTCCAAATATCCGAAATATTATTTTTTCAGGCATTCTATTTTTCCGAGTTTTTGAAGGCCCTTATAGATAGACAGATTTAAGAGGAAGCTTTTCATCTCCATACCACACAAGTGTTGAGTCGCCCGTGAAAGGAGATTTTGTTAAAATATACATTTAAATTGACAATACACTGTTTGCAAAACGCCAACTTGGCCTAAAACCAATTGGTGCATATGCTTGTGTGCAGCATGAAGAAATTCCTGCCATAATTCTGCAAATACTTTGACCCATTTCATCTCTGAGAATGAGTAAAGTAAACATCTTGCCAGAAATTTTTTAATGAGCTTTCAAGAGAACTCCTTCTCTTCTTCTGCTTTCCTTTTATTTTTTAATACCCTTTAAAAAAAAGTATCCTCTTTCCAATAAATATCTTTATACATCTGAGAAGGAGTGACTTGAAGTTGGAAGGGTTGAAAACTGGCAATTTTACTGTATGTGCAGTTTCAATACTCACTAGATCTTTCTATTATGCAAGAGCCTATGCTGAATTGCATTAAATTGGACGAGTGACATTTACTGGCCAATCCACATTATGTTCAGGGAGGCATATTTTTGTCACATTTGAAGAAGTCAATATTTCAAATGATTTTTCTTGGCTAAGTTTTTGACCTGCCTTTTTTGATAATTTGATAAAACTAGTTAATCATGTTCTTTATCATCCGTACATCTCTTTAGGAAACCTGCCGCGAAAATAAAAAAAATAGAAAAAATAAAATAAAATAGTTAATAAAAAAGTATAAATGTAAAAATAAAAAAAGGAAGATTAAATATGAATATGAAACGTACAAGACAATATAACAACAATCTCTTTATATTCTAAACCATACTAATTTTTTTCTGATAATGGTAATGTTGCTGCATTTAAATAGTGCATGTTCTGTTTACATATTCAAATGATTTTTACAATCAATCTAACTATGGATGAGATTGGGCATCAGCATATACAGGCATCACTGGCATCCGCTATCAGCCCATGAGCTATCTCACCCACCAACATGATATATGTGATACATAAATGGTACAATAATGTATTGTTATTCAGTCTGTTTGTGAGATTGGCAGGGGTTTTATTTGAAGCTGGGACGTGGGTACTAGTACCAGTCTATGTTGAGTACAGTACCTGCCTTTGCTCAAAGGAGGTCTCAAGATCCTGGATGGCAAGGTGTGATTGACCGGGATGGAGACTATCTACAGGACTTTGCAAGAACTTCTAACCTGGGATCAAACTTGAGTGTTGCACACATTAATATTCGTAGCCTTAGAAATAAGGTAGAGAAGGTTAAAGTGTTGCTGCATGTATGCCGGTTTGACATTCTTGCAATTACGGAAACCCACTTGGATCGAAAAATTTCCAACAGTCAGCTTGAAATTGACAACTATAAGATTATCCGAAGGGACAGAGATGCTAATACCATCGGCAGTGGATGTTTGTTCTACATTGCCAGCCACTTATGCTCTACTCGGCTAAGATCCCTAGAATCATCCGATATCGAGGTGATATGGCTTAAGATCATGGTAAATTCGTCCGTTTTTATCATAGGAACAGTTTATAGACCACCTTCTTCAGATTCTTTATTTTTTGAACGATTTCAGGATTTACTGGAGAAACTTTGGATCAAACGCCGCAATGTGGTTATTGTTGGCGATTTAAACTGTGATAGTGCTCGTTCGACTGACGGTTCAATTACCTCAATTTCTGGCCAAAAATTACAGAATTTGCTTCTTCAATTCGACTACATGGTTATCAACGACAAGCCTACCAGGGTAACTAAAGATACGTCAACTTTGATTGACCTGGTAATACGTAGCAATCGTAATCTGATCAAAAATACCAGAACAGTCGAGGTTGGAATCTCGGATCACATGCTTGTACATGCGTCCGTCCAAACAAAGATCAAGCGGCCCCCTCCTAAAATAATTAAAGCCCATTCTTACAAGAATTTTGACCAGGCCAAATTTTCTAAGGACATCGCGGAGGCCCCTTGGTCCGTATGCGAAGTATTCGACGATCTGGATGATTGTTATTGGGCGTGGAAACACATCTTTGGTGAAATATGTAACAAGCATGCGCCCTTCTGCGAGATCAAGGTTAGACGCCAGTCCTTACCTTGGATTTCTCCAGAAATACGCCATTTGATGAATTTACGTTACAAAACTCTTCTTAGAGCAAAAATGTCAAACAATCAAGAGCTGTGGACAGAATATCGTTCTTTAAGAAACAGGGTTACCCATGAAGTCAGAGTTGCCAAAAGCAGGTTCTATGTGGATCTATTTGACGAAGTAAAAGACTGTAAGTCATATTGGAAATTGGTCAAAAAAGCTGCTGACGGGTCAGCATCACAGCCTATACTCGGTTTAAAGACATCAGACGGGTCAATGGAAACATCTGACTACAAGAAAGCCCAGATCCTAAATGAACACTTTTCTACTGTAGGTGAAAAGTTGGCAAGCGATCTTCCCGTCTGTAGACAAGTGAATAACAATACTTACATCAACCGAGTTACTCCCTGCATAATGCGCGGCCAGTTTGTCGGGCCGTTGCAAGCAGTATCATTAGGGAACAGTGTCGTCACTCAAGTCAAGTCAACTAGGTGCTTAGGCGTTGAGATTGACAGTGATCTTAATTGGAACGTTCACGTTAAAGAGTTAATCAAGTCCTTCACACAAAAACTGAATCTTCTTAGGTCCTTGTATTTTTTACCGACTTCGGCGAGAGCTGATTTTTATTTTAAAGTAATTTTACCATCTGTCACCTATGGTTTGGTTGTATGGGGCTCCTGTGGCAAATCGCTCTTTGACGTGCTGGAGAAAATACACGTACGTGCCGCTAAAACCATCTACAACCTGGACTGGTATACACCTAGCGACCAAGTCCTAGCCCGATGCAACTGGTTTACTATTAATTGTTTGTGCGAATATAGATTGCTTTCATTAGCACACGACTGTTTTTATGATTTTTCACCTACTCCTATTAAGCAGATATTTAAGAAATATGATTGTAACTATAACCTGCGAAGGAAATTGACCTTTTTGTTACCGAAGCCAAAATCAGAACTTCTTCGCAAGTCCACTTGCTACAAAGCCATATCTCTATGGAATTCTCTTGAAAATCATACACGTTCAGCTCCGCTGTAATTTTTATCGTGTTTAAATAAATGTTGTTGTTGTTATCTTCAATTTGTGTTATGTGAAGATCTGTATAATTAAAGTTGAGTAAAGTAATTAAAGTAAATTAAAGTAAAATTAGACCCTCTGAAATGCATTTTCCTGCACTCTGAGATGCATTTTATATTTATCTCAATCAAAAAGTTATGAAAATAAAAGAGGGCAAAAAGATAAACTTCACAATAAATAAAGATACAGAAAAATTAATGTTTGGATTTTTACCAAAAACACGTCTTAGAATCAGGAAAACAGACAACACAAGGCAGCAATAATTATAATTTCTTCAGAAGGTAAATGTTTATAAATAAATTTCAATTTGATTTGCTGTGTGAATATTCATTGTGCAGCAACCATCACCTGTGCAAATTGTAACATTGACTGGCTCAGTTGTAACAGGTGTGACAGGTTACGGCCCCTAATAACACTGAAAAGCAGTCCATGTATTTCTGAACGAGGAAAGCTAAAATCAACACAGTATTCTTTCTTGTTTTGTATATTTTTCAGTCAATATCAATACCCCTCAGTAAAAGTATTTCAGGAGATGAAAACACAGCTGAATTCAAGCTGGACTGCTCTGTACTTCAGTCAGCTGGGATGGACTGTATACAGCAGCCTGGTGGCAGTCAAGACATTCAAACTGTTGGTGCCATCACACACAAGATCAATGTCAGAGCCACCGATGACAGTTACCAGATGACACAACAAAGGATGAAGGAGGTTGAAGAGGAAAGGAAGGGAATAAGGTATGCATGAACAGGCAGGAAACATCAAGTTTCAATTTTCGTTTCTGGGAAGCATTCTCATTAATAGGAATAAAATCATTTGTATTCCAAAACTCTCAGTAAACACCTTTTGACAGGTTGAAGTACTTTGCTTTTCTGAAACCATTCATGTTTACAGAGTTGACTGTTATATTTTTCCAAGATGAGTGCATTTGATGGTACACTCAGTCTGTTAAAAAAAGCTGTCAAAAGTGTGACTGTGAACAAACATTCTTACAATGTGCAGTGTACATTGTAAAAAATTGAAATGAATTTTATATGACTGCACACCGGTGGCTCAGTTGGTTGAGCTTCGGGCTGTCATACAGGAGGTCATGGGTTTGAACCCCTGCTGGATCAACACTCTTGATCTTAAAATAACTGAGGAGAACTTTTAGTGCTGCCTTTAAAGACATGTATAATTTCATCTGCAAATGGTTAGACTTTCAAGTCTTCTCGGATAAGGACTATAAACCGTAGGCCCTGTCTCACAAATACCTTCTATCTTCACAAGTACCCTGTGGGATGCTAAAGAACCCACACACTATTCGAGAAGAGTAGGGGATGAAGTCCCTGGTGTTGTGGCCGTCCTATTGATGTCTCTACAAAGGCTTGTGGTGTATGAGGCCACCTAAGCAGAAAGTTCAGCCACAAGTCAAAAAGAGACTTTGCCGAGTCCTGGAATATGTATTTACATTGTTTTTTTGTGTTTTCTTTTTTTTTTTTTTTTCAGCACAAAAGTAATTAATATGCCAAAGAAAGGTACTGTTCTAGCAAGTTCTATGTTTTTTAGGGTGGTTAAAAGCGTAATGTTCAGTATTTTACCGAACTGGAGCCAATTTTTCAAAAGCCACTAATTCACACTTAACTATCAAGCACAGCTGGAATTTTGCTCTTAAAAAAGCTTTTCTTGGAGCAATGATGTTATGTTATGGTGAAGGAAAGTTAAAGTAAAAGGCAAACTTGAAGGATGAAAATATTGTGGAAACCTGTTTTTGTAAGTAAATAATTTAAAATAGTTTTAACCCATTCATAACTTAAGCAGCTCCCTTCAACAAGTAAAATAATGTGCTGTTTCACAAACATCTATTATAATAAGTCTCAAACTCAAGTAGGAATGGGCCTAGATGTTGTTAACCCATTTACCCCAAAAGATTCCTCCATTGATGAGAAAAAATGTCTGGCATTAAGAGACAGAGTAAAATCTATTAGTAATAAATTATACTAAAACAGTGGAGAGCGTTGAAGGTGTGCTCTGATTGGTCACTCAAACTCCAAAAAAATTAAAATACTCCATGCTATTCATGCCTGAGGAACTTGCGCTGTATTTGTGACCAAAAATATTGTAATCGTTGCAGGAATAAGTGAGCCAAAATCATCTTTTTGTGCCTATGTTATCTCACTTTTTTAGGGTTAATCATAACCATTTTCTCGGAAATTGTAATGGTTTTGATTAATTAGTGTCACCCAACTAGTGGACTAATGCAAATCCTGCATTTTGATTGGCTACGCTACTAGAGGACTATTAGTAATAGTCCTCGAGTAGCGAAAAGCGTGACGCTTTCTTTCCTTTTATTCCCAAATAAATATATTTTCAACTTGCATTTGCTAACTTTATCATTGCCTTTTCTGTCCGACTAGTTGGATGATACTAAAACAATAATTATTATTAGACCCTTCGCCCTCAAGGGCCACGGGTCAATAGCCCATTCGGCTTTGCCTCATGGGCTATTGACCCGTAGCCCTTGCGGGCTACGGGTCTAATTGTTAATTGGCAACAGGACTTCAAGTTGTCCAATTCGGTCTGTAATCATACTTGTAATAGCACTTTGCACTATTACTAAAAATAGACTTTGTCACATGAGCCCCCCGTGTAGACTCAGACAAACATTTCGATCTACTGAAAGGAAATGTGTGAGTGAGTTAAGCGATAGTAAAGGAAAGAAGAAGAAAACTTTACAAATCTGTGGAGTTGGTTTCTAAATCGAACTCACAGTATCCAGATAAATGACCATAAATTGCCAAAATCTCTCAAAGAGTTGGAGAAATCATGAAAGAAAGTCTTCATACCACTACCAAAACCATCGTAAGACATCAAGAAATGTAAGCCATGGTTAATCAATTGAAGGCGGGAATTCTTAACTGTGAAAAACATATATTTGTGCTCTACAAAAGGTCCCACAGCAGAAGCTCCTGATGTGAGGTTTATAAAAGGGAAAGCTTTACAGCTTCGAATAACAAATTTTTCCCATTTTAGTTTTGAAAAATGCATGAGACTTTGAAATACGCCTAAAAATGTCGTCACGTTTGCCCGTCAATTTCAACTTCCTACACTTTAAACACCGTTCTAGCTGCTCAATTGTGTATTGTTGTCAGTAGCTCTCTCTTGAGAATTGAGCCAAGAAAACGGTCGACGTCACTTAAGACCGAAAAGATTGAAGAGAATATTATGCCTCATTTCTCTTGTGACTCTTACAGACTGAACTTTTTTTGTCTGAGTCACTTGGGGATCTATAATTTCATGACATCATTAGTGCAAAGCGCTATTAAACAAATTAGACTCCCGCTATGCAGTCGTCCGATTTTGTTAATCACTTGACAATTACAGACCAAATTGGACTCCACTAAGTCCTATTACCACTATATACTAAAACAACTATTCACTTCATTGTCGGTGGCTAGTGGTGGATATTTACCTCGCTACCACCTCCACAATAGTTGTTAATTAGTCTCCACTCAGGTGGTCATGTGTTAATCTAGTTTTGGACAATTGGTCACTGATATCTTTGTTCCTATGTTTCAGGAAGTAAAAAGATCTCCAAAGTTTTACCAGCATACAAACAGCAAAATAGTTTGAGTGTGCTTTCAGCTGTAAAGAGGCAAATTAAATCTGGGGCAGGTATAAAAGTTTCTAATGGGACCAGCAAATCACTAAGGTACATGGATATCTCTTGAATTACCATGTTCACTGTAAATATTTCATCAAGGTTTCAAAACAATCTTGAACTGTCAAAAATTTAAATTCTAACTTAGAAACATTAATTCTGGGTTCAGGGGTTATGTGGATTTGGAATAACTGAACACAGGTTAAAATCATGTTTGATTATTTGATTACTTTAGCTGTAACTCTCTTAGGCAAAACAACAGAGCTTTGTATAGTTATACAGTAGATGTGAAATAACAAAGAGTATTCAATTTGATGAAAGACAGTTACATAATGAGAGTGGAACATGTTCCTGCCTATATTCTTACACATACACTAAACCATGGATACCTTAAACTACTGTAAATATATATGATGATAAAATTCATTAATTATTCATGATGGGGAAATGAAATTAATAAATGTTTCATTAATCAATATCTGGGTATTTGATACAGATTTTTCTTCATTTACATAACGGTTTCTTTTGATTTTCCCTGTTAAAATGTCTTGAATCACCAAAAACATTTCAATGCTGATGTTTAATGAGTCGTATGTATTTGCGTTAACTTGACTTTGTAAATGTGATACAGATCTGCCACTCATATTGTATATGTTACTGAGAGATTACATAAGGAAGTGCAGAACTTGTATTTTGATACATGACCAAGATTATACAGGCTGAATCCCTGGGCCCGTTCCTTATTAATTTGATAATTATGCCAAAACGGTTTGAACAATGTCATAGTCAAGAAAGCAGTAATTTTTTGTCAATATTATTATTATTATTATTATTATTATTATTATTATTATTATTATTATTATTGTTATGATTATTATTATTATTATTGGGAGTGTACATAACATATAATAGCCTGACTCACCGTATCACGGGACAAAAGACTGCTAAGTTTATCCTTATGTCCATGTACCTTTCAATAATCTTGAGAAAAAAACAGCAAAATACCCATTTGCTTCAGGTGGGGAGAAATTAATGTATTTTTTTGAGGAGATACATGTAATCACACTGTGCCATGTCATGTGATAAGGGGAATAGGCTTTTGTTTTGGCTAACGGCTTCTATAAGAAAGGGAAGCATTACTTAGTTATTGTTGCATGCATGTGTTATGGTGGAGGTAGTGCAAAATTGTTGGCGTTGTCCACGGTCGCGTTGAATTGACATTTTTGAGGAACTGTGACCGAGAGTTAGGGCACCATCCTATTGACCCCAGTAGGATGCTAAGGGCAAGGGTTCAAGTCTTATTTGTGGACTTGGAAATATTACACTGCTTGGATCTTCTCACCAGATTTTGTGTAGTTTCCATTTTTGTGTGTTAGTTACATGAATTGTACATGTACTTTCAACTGTCAGCAGCCTTTTAGCCAATTCCAGCACCTGGGAGTCACATCTCGAGTTGTTGTTTTTTTCTTCTTTTACA
Organism: Montipora capitata; assembly: GCA_949126865.1. Lineage (NCBI taxonomy): Eukaryota > Metazoa > Cnidaria > Anthozoa > Scleractinia > Acroporidae > Montipora > Montipora capitata. The sequence goes on from OX421448.1 coordinate 58,601,071, forward strand.
GAGAAAGAGTTATACATTTATTAGCAGTTAGACCTTACAAGAAACCTGAGTTGATATCTAGACTTACTAAAGGTATGAATAATAATATTTATTACAGTATTTGTTGTTAGAAATATCATAGTTAATGGAGGGGAATGGTTATGAAACCCAACAAATTTCTTCGTTGTCTGTTTTTGTTCTCTTTTTTTGGCTTTGACAGTTCACAAAACACAATATTTGTTGACTCCGTACTGAGGAACTAACCAATAGAAAGTTGTTGGTTATGTAATTCACGCATAGTGTATCAGCGCAAAACAAAAGATTGTGCACGATCATGGACTTTCCAACCTAAATCTTGGCATCTTTGTTTGCTCCGTTCAATTATTGATATTTGCGGAGCTTCCAAACCATTCCCCTCAATTAACTATGGTAACATGTTTGGTTTTACCACTAATCAGAGGTTATGGGACTGTGGGCTGAACAACAAGGTTGGGTTCAATAAGGGTTTTGACAAGTTGTTGAGAGTAAGGTTGCACCATATAAACAACATACATGTGGTTGCTCAGGGACTTGAACCTTATGCAGTAGTATGACCAGCCCTGTATTTGAATTTTAGTGTGGCAAATCTGGCCCCAGTTGTTCAAACGTCGGATAGCACTATCCGCCGGATAAATCACTATCCAGCGGATAAACACTAGGAAAACCAATTTAGTTATCCAGTGGATAGTGATTTATCCGGTGGATAGCGCTATCCAACATTTGAACAACTGGGGCCTGGTCTGATTAATTTCATTTGCATGGGCTTGTTGCAATGGTAATAGATTTTCCTGCAAATGCTGTAGATTTATACTTCGTGCTGACCACTTACTGAAGTTGTCTTTGGTGACCCTGAATGCAAATCGGACATCCTTTAATTTGTGAAAAGCCAATTGACTTCCTCCTTCAAGGAAGCTTAAATTCATGCTTTTCAACTGATCCAACCAGTCGGTGGTTGTACATTGGACTACGGAGTACTCTGCAGGAGGTTGTGAGATCAAAATTCAGACCATCACTCCTGAAGGGTCTAGAAAGTGCTGCCTTTGTAGTGACATCTGCTAATGGTTAGACTCTCTTGTCTTCTCGGATAAGGAAGATTACCCATAGACCCCGTCTCACAACCCTTCAATTTTCATAACCCTGTGTGACATAGAAGAACTCACACACTATTCTCTCTAAAGTGCTGGGCTTGGAGTTCCCAGTGGTGTGGTCTGTCGATCTATACGTCCTCTGTGGTATATCATGGTTGGGAGAGTAAACACTTGGGAAGTCAACCTGTGGAAGGGACTCAGCTTCTTATTATTGACTCTCAATGGCCATTGTCCCTTAAAGGGGCTAGGTCACGCAATGTTAGGCAATTTCAGCACTGATCAGTTGGTCATAGAATTAACTAAAATATTAAAATAACTGTTCAAAACTATAGAAGAACTCTAACAAAATACAGGGAAGCCAAGAAGGGACATGGATGGACAAAACTGTAGAGGATTGAAATGGATTGAATTTGGGTAAATTTGAAAAACATCGGCCCACCTTTTTTCAAATTTATATCAGTCTATATCAAAATGTCATTTACAAAGCTGGAAAATCATTCTCAGCTGTTATGTCGCCGTGATTTTGCAAATGAAAGACTCTTGCTCTGCCAATTTGACGTTTAGAGCTCATAAATAACAAAATTAAACAAAATTACCTAAAATAGCGTGACCTAGCCCCTTTAATGTATAAAATAATGAATAAATGAATGTACTTTGAAGTTCTTCTTTCTGTTAACAACCCCACAAGCTTCAAGTGTAAACATCGCTGTCTTGATGAAATTATTTACCGCATCCTTTTCTTGGCGATAATAACTGACTGGTGTAAAATATTGCAACAATCAAGGACAAAAGAATGATTAATTTTCATCTTTTTAGATGGAGTGAAAGGAAAAGAAAGGAATGCTTTGACAACAATACTACAACAGGTGAAGTTTATGATTACAGATTAACATTTTGTGAAAATTCAATTAGCCCATCCCATCTCATTTATCTTTCAGTGAAGGAAAGTTGGTGCCTGTCATGTAATTGACACAAAAATTGGATGCACAACATGTTCCCGAGAATGTGAAATAATTTATGATAAAGAACTACCATACATGCTACTGAAGGAAAGTTATCAGGATGACCACAACAAAATTGATTATTATTTTTATTGTACAGGTGGCTGTTATGACCGATAATCAGTACCGATTATTAAAGCATTTGTATTCTGAAATACAGGTGAGGCTACAGGTGCAATTGGTGTGCAAAAACAGTATTTTTTCTAGTGTGCTCTTATTAATTTTTGTGAAATTACATGTAGTTTGCAAGAACTATTTTTTCTGTGTTGGAGAGTCTTTTCAGAGGGCAGGAAGGCTAAGTGTTTAGCTAGGGCATCAAATCCTGCCCTGACCTTGAAATGGATTTACCTTTACTAATTCTGAATTCGACTTCACCTCACTTTGAAGTGGCTTACTGATTTCTTCCTTCCAGTAAGGTTTTAAAACCATTCAACCCCTGAATCGGCCCTCACTGATGCACAAGATCATTGGGCATCAATCAATCAATAATCTTTATGTATACACGAAAAGTATTTAAAGCCATGCTTTGCTTGTGGGGTCGTTAGACAGTCATGGGCATTAGACAGTCAGAGTGAAATCTACTTGTATGTAGTGTTACTCTTAATAGTGTTGGGTAATTTGCACAGTAATCTGAGGTGTTAAATTTAACCATTTTCAAGTTACATGATCAGGGCTCGAAATTAACATTTTTAGTAAGGCGCCAATTGGCGACTGATCCAAAAATTTTGGTCGCCAGATCTTAACTTTTAGTCGCCATTTTTTTCACTGATGTTTTTTTCTTTATTTTTCTGATGATCATGTACACATGAAATCTTCTTCATAGTCCTAAGTTTACGCTTCTAAGACTGAGATACTAAAACTTAAAAGGAAGCCAGGGCTCGTAAAACATATCATTACGCATTACGAGGTAAATAATCAATGTGAAAGCAGCTTCATTCACGTTTCCTGTGCTTCCTTCGCTTTTGTTAAGTTTCCATGTAACATTGACTCTATAGCTTACATAAATAGACGAACCTGAACATAAACAATCACCAGTTTTCCATATTTTCAGCGCTAAAAAGCCAAGGCTTCGTTGCAATTTCGATCGACAGACGTATCGGTACTAGGCCCTGCTCTGCCACATTGTTGGTAGTCGTACCAGGCTCCATTCTTTTTTAGGTTACTATAAAACTAATGCGCAAAACACTTGCAAGTTGCGGTTTTGATTCCGGGATCTCGGTAAATTTGGCAGTTTTCTTGAAAATTTCATGCGTTGCATAATACTCGGCATTGGAGTACAGTTCTTCTGCAACTAGAAGACGCAGCCAGTTACTTCGTGTTTCATCACAACAAAGAAAAAGCGAAACGGAATTATACAAACAATCTCTGTTTGCAGTGGATTTTAACGCCACAGGATGACCTGCTGGTTTGTGATCGATGTCTGGTATCAGGCTGGTTCCAAGGTCGTCCTTTGCCAGCTTGCAAAAATCTGCTTTATCCGCCTGAACGGCCGACAACAAGCTCAAATCATCGATCAATTTCTTGCACGATTCTACATTGTTTGCATTCAGCAAAGTATGCAATGAATTTAAGGCATCTTTTGACCTAGAATTCGATGAAATATTCATGATCTGACCAGGGATCAGACCTCGTGTGAACTTCACGCTTCAATGATTGCACGTGTTGTTTAGTGCGCCCGGAATACCAGCTGCTGAATCAAACATGGCACTCGATTATGAAACATGGAGATCGAAGAGCCAGAAGAGTCGTGGGTTTGTTTTGTTATTTCTGTGCGCATAAATCGTGCATTTTATCCAAAAATACGGTTCATTTGCCTTTGAGGTTAAAAGGATGAAGGAAAAAGGTGAAGGTTAGTCGCCCACTGGCGACTAGCTCTAAAAATGTAGTCGCCAACGCTTGATTTTTGGTCGCATTGCCGACCAGTGAGTCGCAATGTCGAGCCCTGATGATTTAATTCACATTCACAATGACAAACTTGCAATCCAAAGCGATTGTTAGCGATTCTGGTTAACAACCGTCAGTTTCCGGGAATCCCCGGTTCTTTTGATGAGCCATGCTGGCATGAAGCTCTGCAGTGGTGGACACGGCCAAATCACTGTTCAAAATAATGATTTGTCCACTAGTTTAGAGTAGTGAGTAGCGTTGTCCCTATACTGCCCCGTTGCAAGTTTATAAGTTCCTAAGTTTCATTCTTGTAATTTAAATCATAGGTTGAAACGTGGCCAGGCTACAGCGAGACTGAAAAGCAGGTGTTGCGTAGGTGAGTAGATTTGCTGTGGGACCACCAGATCCAACTTTGGCTTCACAACCACACAAAAAATAATTCAAAAGTTATAAGACTTTCTGTAAAAAATAATTCTAAATACTGGCTTTCCAGTTAATTGTTGAAATGATGATTTTCTTTTCTTTTTTATCAGGAAAACAGAAGTGAACGATAGTAGCTTAGTAACTTCATCATCTTCTCCTCTTAAGAATTCTGAGGTATGTTTGATATGCCCAGAAATTTGTGATGATGACAAGCAGAATAGTTAGATGAATGTTCCTTATGATAATAATATGAATTGTCACGTCTCCTTTTTCCTAAACTTTCAACATCTTTCGTCTCCAAAATCATCATCAGTGTCCCTTAACCCTTACATTCCCAAGATCAAAACTTTAATTCTCTTAACGTACTAGTGCCATAGATTTCTTTGTTGGGTAGTTACAAGAAATTGTTGTATTAGCATCAGCCCTCTTAAACTGATAATAATCTTTATTCTCAATACCTGTCAGGCTGACATTTTATTGAAATTGTGAGGAGAATTCACATACTGATCACTCCTTGGAGTTCTTCAAGAAAACGTAAACAGATGGATATCTTACCCTTAAAAAGGCCCTTATCCTGACTCTTTTGTGCTGTTGTGTAGACCAGTACTGTTCATTTAGAAATGTTGCCAGAATATTGTCAGTGATGTTTAGCAAAACTGAGGTTGCATTGCTGGCGGTAAGTGAGGTATAGTGTCAATAGTGAAGGTACAGGAACTTAGCCAATGAAAGATGAAATTGCAAGATATATACATGTTATTTGCCTCCGACGTGGTCTGTATTGGGAAAAACTGTGCCAGAACTCTCGAGTATGCGGCTGAGGGCCATACTCGAGACCGAGGGCACAGTCTTTCCCAATACGGATTAACCTAGGCCAGCAAATAATGTGTTTTTATATTTTTCTACGGGATTGCTGTGAAAGGGACTAAAAATGTCTGTTACATGACAGAAATTGATGTTTACGAAAAAGCAGTGCACCGCCACAGCTTGAAATAAAGTTGAGTAATGAGCTTCAAATCAAAGCAATACACAGTCAAAGTTTATTCACACAATCATTCATATTTACATTTTATGTTGTTTACGACACTTTTACGCTGTTACAAAAAGCTTGAAAAATCGCTAAAGTTGAAATTTTCGGTTTGGTCCGTACTCTGAGTCCGGATGGAAAAAATAATTATGGACTGCTGGAGTGCGTGCGATCAGCCAATCAGATTCAAGGATTTAGGATTCCCGACCACTGAGAAGATGGAGGAAAAAATAAAAATAAAAATTGTTGTTTAGGCTTCATGTAGTTGCTTGGTCTGTTGTGGCCTGCATGTAAAGCCTTTAGAAATGGATGCATTTGGCACAATTTACCACGATCACCAGCTACACGATCAATAGCTACATTATAAATCTTATAGCTTGATATACCCGCTGACCATAGCAACGCTTGTAAATTTGTATTTGAACCTAGATATTAGAAAACCTAGCTCACTAGGGTTACATGTATTTGTTGCTCAATGGCTAGAGCATGTGACTGGTGTTACGCAGAGCATAGATTTGGTTCCTTCCTGGGATTCAAATTTCATTTCTTGTTTTTTCACCACTACTACCATCAAAGAATACCAGTACCAGTTGTTGCATGGCTGCCATTTCATGTAGTCTCATGATGTGGTCTGTCTTGAGGAGCAAGTTCAAGTCAGTATTTTTAAGTTTTAATGAAGTACCGGTATTTAAAGGTCTCCGTCCCAATTTTAAATTTTGCTCTTGAGATTCTGATTCCAATGGATATTTCATAAGTATAGTCAAAACAGAAAGCTTTTGAATTCGTTTTAACTGTTAAAAAAGGTTTGGAAAGTGTAAACTTGGTTATTTTGTGTTGCTCACACATCATTTGTTATAGTTTCCTGCTTCCCGATTGTGATTCTGATCTGTTTTTACTTTACTTTCAGGTAAACAAACAACCAGTTAAGAAGCGGATATGTCCAAGCAATGCCGAAAGTTCTTCAAAGAAGCAATGTGTTGCTCACATCAACAAAAACAACAATATTGTTATGAAAGAATCTGTAAATAAGAGTTCAGGGGTAGATAAGTCATCCAAGACTAGCCTAAACCATAGCAACAAGGTGTCACCTCCCATCAAGAAAGAAGTTGTAGAGTCAAGTTTATCCGGAAACTTAGGTTAGCTGCCATCTCAATTATTTTGGCAAGCAACAGAGATTACTGAAACGGAAAGGACAATTTATGCAATTGTCTCCTTTAGATACCATTCAGGTGGCTTTAACGAGGATCGAACCCATAACAGAGATTACTGTCAAACTTTTAAAACAGTGAACACGTTGAGTATCTCAGGAATGTTTACGCCTTACGAAACAAACATTGCATAGGTTGATGTGGGTTGTGGGAGTGATATGCATTGCACTGTGAAAAAACACATTTACTTTTGTGGCTTGGTCAGACTTTTTTTAGCAATTTTGGATTTCAGCAAAATTATTATCGTTCTCCATTTTGTCATGCCATGGAAGTGATGAGGAGTGCTTGAAGTCATGAAATTTGAACTTCAAAAATAGTGTAGAAAGTTTACTCCTTTTACATGTAAGTCCCTATCCCTTGAACACCTCCCTCGAACCTCCCGCTTTTCTTCCCCCTGCATTTTTTGTATCTCCTTACCCTTTTTTCCCTCCTGTTTATCCCCCTATTTCTTCTCTTTTCCCACCTGTATCAACCCTTCATGTGTACACCTGCCAATTTCATTCCCTCCTGTCTTTTCTCACGCTGGGTTGCCAAGATTCCAACTACCGCAAAGTGCAGCAGTGCCTTTATTAACACAACACATCACAACTGTCATTACAAATTAACTTCGCAACTGTATACTGGCCTAATCCTGGCTTTAAAATGACACTATTAAACACTGTCCACAATGTCCATATCTACCGCACTAAGGCGGCAAAAGACAAAAACTGCATACGCTAAGTGCGCATGTCTCAAAGCCAGACATGTGCCACAACCCAGGCTCCCCAGCGTGAGAAGTCTGTTTCCCGCTTCTTTCATGCTTCAGCCAGCGGGAAACTCTAATTGTTTACCCATCTCTAATAGACCTTTTTGCAGATACGACGGCCATTTGGATTTCTATTGTTTGGAAAGACATGGGATACACAGGGGGGAGGGTGGCAAATTAAAATGTATATGCCCCGTGGGTATCCCATAATAGCTATTTGAAACAATAGAAATCAAAATGGCGGCCGTATGATATCTGCAAAAAGCTCTATTCCTTCTCCATCTTCATGCTCCTTTCTTTTCCCTCCTTCTTTGAGGCCTTCAATTTTTCAGTCATTTCATTACTTTCTTTTCCATTTCCTTCTACTGCTCCTTCCCTCTGCCTCTCTCATCCCTTTGCACATCTAGTACATCTCTATCTCTTTGTCCCCCTCTCCCCTACATAGTGTGTTGTGGAATAAGTTTTGTTTCATGTGGTTTTAAATTTCTCGTTTTAACAGAAAACTCGTTAAACGATGTCAATAATTTGGATTCCCCTGAATACATGAGGTAAGTGTTGTTTTATAAGGTACTGTGATTGCATTATTTAAAATGTTAATGCTAAGGTAAACAATGTCTTAAAAAGTCGCTTGAAAAGAGAAAAAAAATCAATCTCATTTTAGCAATAGTGGCATTGCATTTCTTATCTTGGGTACTTCCAATAATAGTCACTGTGAAATGCTTAAAACACACACACACTATGACTACTAATGATTTGCAAGGGTTCTGGGATTGAGGTCTAGCCTGTTCTCTCCAGCAATTGTGGCTGGCATGGAATGTAACATCGGAAAGGCTTATGATGTAACAGGTCACACAAGCAAGAACAGCCATAACTCGAGGGTAGTTTCCATAGTGCTCTACATGCAGATACAAGTAGAGTAGAGTAATTAGCTTATACTCTCCTCATGTGGGGACAAACTTTGTTATACCTTAATAATGCTAACTGCTCAGCCTTCTGTTATCTGCTAAGGGCTGAAGGCTATGCTGCAGCCTTCGGGTACAAAACTGCCACTGTTTTGGATTTTTAGTTCTGAGACAATGAGCCCAGTGTGTTGGTCTGTCACTGGAGATGTGAACTTTAAAGCTGCAATGCCTGCAGTATGGCAAAGTGTATTTTAATGCATTTCAATATTTATAAAGAAAAGCTACTTTGCAAAGCCACCATCATCTCCATTTCAGTGTGGTTTAAAGAAATACTTTCTCTACCAAGACATTAAATCGTCGTTTCCTTTTCCCGAAGGAAATATAAGCCAATCACTACATATGAACAGCGTTGTTCGTACAAATCCGACTTCAATGCCGAATATGACATTTACAAAGCGCTGAAAGAGAAAGTGGATTCCATTTCAACACAGTTTACTGAGCTTCAAAACAAACGGCAACAGTATCCTGAAAAGAGCGTGGAAAGACAGGTTTGCTATTTATTTCTTGCCTTTTCTTAAAGATTTCTAATGTCTCGGAGGACGTATACCGAAGCTTGGTCTACACAAGCACTTAGTTTACGACCGATTTTCCCTTGATATGAAAGTTAATGGGTGGGTGGGTTATAAAATTAATAATATACATGAAAAAATTACTCCATTCTGATTCGCTAAGAGAAATGCAGTTTTTAGGTATCACAGTGCAGAAAAGAGATAATTCAGCGCAAAAAGAAGTAATAAACTTGGAAGCATTCTGATTGGTCAACGAGCAAAGAAAGTCAGATAATCGATCAAATGCGGGCCCTGGATGGCCCAATTTTTGCATGTTTCCCGTGATACGCATGCGTTGTTTCTGCTTTCAATTTCGAGTTTTTTTATGTATATTATTAATAAGTAATCACTTGTAAATTTTTTTCAAAGGCTACAAATTGCAATCGCCCTGCGGGCTCGTGCAATTTTTGTTCGTTTTGATATAACAACGACGCAAAGTAACCAAGTCTGATTTTTTTTATTTAGGACTAAGCACTCGGCGATAATTTTTTAAAATTCTCGCTCAACTTACGCGCCGGTCATAGAGGGTTGATTCCTAAATAGTTGGTTTATAATTCATTAGCCGGAAAACTTGAACACTTGAAATAATTTGCAAAATTGTGACAATAAGTCTTATATTTCGATTTTCTCGTAGTCGTTGTCATTTATACTTAAGCTCCCTAAAGCAGAATACTTAAAGCACATATTGTTACATTGTCTTACTCTTCCTTTAGAGCACAGATGACCAAATTTTAGAACTTTACGAAAAGATACAGAAGGTACGTCTTATGAAATTTTGGTTTAATGTATGCATTGATTACATAAACAGACGTTGTACGTTGATTGGCTAAGAGGGACCTTAAGCACGCGCGTACGCGGACGGCAACCGGAAGTGAGCTGTTTTCCCTTTCAACTTGTCTTCACTCAACCACATTTATATTGCTAAGTATCTTTTCTCCATTAGAGATAATTAGTATTAAAATCTAGGAAACACCACTGTCCTGGCAAGCGAAATGTTCTCTTCCGGTTGCCGTCCGCGTCTCAAAAACGCGCGTGCTTAAGCTCCCTAATAGGGAACTTAAGCACGCGCGTTTTTGAGACGCGGACGTCAACCGGAAGAGAACATTTCGCTTGCCAGGACAAAAAAGCGCGTGCTTAAGTTCCCTAATGACTCCGTGTCACGAGCCTCTTGGCCAACTAATCATTGCAAATCGCGGGAAAATTTGAGCATCGTACTCTGAAATGTACAATGTTTTCTTACCGAGTGAAGGGCCACCGGGGCTCGTGGCTTGAGATATAACCATTGTTGATTGTTAACCATGAACTAAAGACATCTTTTATTTATAGGATACTTCGTGGCAACAAATGAAGAAGCAATGTCAAGAGTTACACTCAAAACTGTCTTATATAAAGGGACTCATAGCTGCCTACGACGCCGCTTATGACAAAAGTATTGCAAACACGTGATAACCAGTTGCATTGCACGTGATCACTAGGCTACTTGATGCGTAAATGGAGAAGAAATTCTCTACTTGACTCCTTGATGCCCAAGAATCAACACATACACCTGGACGAAAACCTAAAGACCCATGGGCTACCGGTGGCCAGTGTTTTCTATATGATGCAATTTCAGGGAATTTAAAGCAACGACGAACGATGCTTTGTAGATTCAGTTACATTGTACATGGCAGTTGGTTCAACTTCGCTAGCCTGCGCAGCTGGGAAGACCTTAGACAGCAATGACCAGAACCAGGTTGCTGACCAGCAGTTTTCGTTAAAACAATGGTTTGCTGGGGGTGCTCAGTCTCGCGGGCTCAGGAAACCTGGTTGGGTCATTATTATTTAAAGTTTTTCGCGCAGCTGGCGGAATTTTTGGCGCGAAGAATGGGGAGGGGCGCTGTGTAATACCTCACATCACAACGCCCTTCCCCATTCTCCGCGCGGCTTAGTCGCTCGTTAATTTGGCTCTCGCGCCTACAACTTCCCAGAGGAACTGAATTGCGAGGAACGACCTGGAATCCGAAATTAGCCTTAATTAATGTGCTAGAGGATTCCAGGGAACCTTAAAAAAGTCTTTCTTTCACCTCGGGAGTATACTCTAGTTACGAAGTTAGGTGGCATAAATACCTAATGTATTTCTTGCATAAATCTTTCTTTCTCGGCTTTTGAAGGCGTATCCTTTTCGTAACAGAATCACCTAAAGAGATACGGGCAGGAAAACCTTTGTTATTTTCGTCATGTTGTTCTTCTTCTTCGTAACTAGAATATTTTCCTTTTGATTTAAAGGGGCTATGTCACACAAAATTGTGTAATTTCACGACACGCAAAATGCAAAAACGTAGAATGAAACCGTTGAACAACATAAAAGAATTACAACAAAAGGAAATGGAAGCATGGATGGACACAAATGGACAAGATTGAAACTGATTTCATTTGGGTAATCTTAAAAAAAGTCGGCCCGATGTTTTTCAAGTTTATGGCCCGGGAAATCGCCTGGATTAAGGCTGGTTTTGCTTAGAACGATGATTTTATCAGGAAAGGAATTCCACGTTACCTTTTTCGAGTTTTAAAATCGGGATAAACTATTAATCCCCCCCCCCCCCTAACACCCTGGAATAACGTGACATAACCGCTTTAACGCGACTGTTAAAAAAAATTGCCTAAACCGACCGTGATGCAATGAGTCACTTTCCCGTTTTCTCATTCGTTGTTGCTTAAATTCCCTATTGTTACATCCCGTGCTTTTGGATTGTCGTTCTTGTCGTAACTACGGATGATTTTCCGTCTTAAAATTATGAAAGTTTTCACAATGGTCGCTCAAACCGTCGCTGAGCCGATTTCGAACTCGCTGCACTGTGGAAGCAACCTTCATTGGACGTGAAAAAAAGAGCCTGCCGTTCCCTTCCCTCGTATGTGCAGGAACCCCTGATCGCCCAGCATAAACCACAAAAAAATTAAGTTAAAGAAACTTGTAATT
>OX421448.1:58617927-58622927 GCA_949126865.1 Montipora capitata
CCCCTTGGACGAGCTGTTCAATACATCGAAATTTGTTGTTCTTCTCTCAAGCCACCGCTAAATCCTTCATCTACAAAGGAGCTAACTGCTTGATGTATTATTTCTTGAAAAGAAAACCTCTCCGCCATTTAGCCTGCGCAGTGAGCGATTTCAGCGAGCGAAAAGTGAAAATCAGTCCACTGAAAGGGAATAGCCCATTTCCGAGTTGCTGCATGCCTCAGTTTCAAAGCGAGTCCTGGTGCACAACCATTCAAATGGAAATTAGTTGCGTATTCTTATGCAAATTAAACTCATTTCCCTTACAGTAGTTGAGCACCAAGACTCACTTCGAAACCGAGACAGACAACAACTCGGAAATAGCCCATTGCTTTCCCTGATTCATTCGCTTGCTACGAGCAATACATTCTTTTGACACGAGGGACTGAGAGGTGTCAATCAAAAAATCCGAGCCGCGCCAATCAGAGACCCCGTTCTTGGGCGAACGGGAGTTTGAGGGTTTTGTCCGTTTGTTTTGCTCTCCTCCCCTCCCACCTCCATTTTTTTTTTTTTTGCGCTCGCCCTATTCTCGCGCGGCCGAAAAAAGAGTTCGCTCCTCGCCCGCTGGGAACGCTTGCTATGCAGGGTAACACCAAGATTCCACAAATTACTTTGTTTTATCGACGAGCTTTGACGAGATGAATAATAACACGCTAAACTATTATTTCTTTCTTTCGAAAGGACTGGTTTACAAAATTTCCCAAGGCGACATGGCCAATACTGATTACAGAATTTGGTGAACGTTTTTCTTATTATGGAATTAAAAGTAAGTGCATTTGATTGGTTGACTGGGTTTGAGGTTGTGGATGTCTGCTGACTCGACTTGAGGACACGAATAGGGGCCCGTTTCTCAAAAGGCCCTAAGACGTTTCGGAAACGAAAAGCTGTTCAAAAGGCCCTAAGACGTTTCGGAAACGAAAAGCGATTCATGAAGCTGAGATCTGATTATTTTGAAAACCTATCAGTCTCTGAACACATACAGGCTTCAAATTGCATTCAAACTACGAGCTCTTGCAACTTTGTTTGCCTTTAAAAAAATTTACACGTGCTCGTTTATTCCAAATTGCTCATACATCATGTCAAAGGAACTGTTTCAGAAGTCGTTAACTAAATCGAAGTAACTAGAAAAAGGACGCCAAGGCTATATGCCTTTGCTGTTAGTAAAAGCCAGAATTTTTAAACCTGTCTGGCTTATTCTTGTTTAGCGGTGTTGGTGCTGTATCTTACAAAGGACCTTATGTTCAACAAGGCCAACGGAAAGAGCATCTATCATGCTTTTAGTATGACAAGTTACTTTACGGGTGTGATCGGGGCCATGGTTGCTGATAGCTGGCTTGGAAAATATCGGTGAGTAAAGAGGAACACGTACAAAACATGCCGCGATTTGGAGTTGGAAGAGTTTGGAAAAGCGATGACAATAGAGAGATTTGGCAAGGTGACATCAAACTTGAGTTTTGCCAAAAATGCAAGAAACTTTGATGTTTTCTCATTTTTTGCCTGTTAGCTCCAGCATAGTTAACAGAGGGGGATGGCTATGAAGCCCGACAAATTTCTTTGTTGTATGTTTTTGTTCTCTTTTTTGGCCTTGACCGTGCACAAAACACAACAGTTGTTTACTCCGTACTGAGGAACTAACCAACAGAAACGTGTTGGTTACGTAATTCATGCATAATGTATGAGGACAAAACAAAAGATTGTGCACGGTCGTGGACTTTTCAACCTAAATCTTGTCATCTTTGTTTGCTCCTTTGATGTTGTCCGAGCTTCAAAAGCATTCCCCTCTATTATCTATGGCTCCAGATATCGATCAACTTTTCCGGCAAAAGAAGCGAGCCTAGTTATAATTTTTAAAAAATTCACACTTTTACAATAGATGAAGCAGCCTCCGGTTTGCCGTTTCACGCAAACACTATGCAGAATCTCCGTAATGGCAACGAAATTACCACAGAACAGCATCTTCATTGAACAAAAACGCACGCTTTGCACGCTCTGTACACTCCACATGCGCACACTTTTCACGCTATGCGCAACCTGCACATGCATTTCACGTTTGGCATTCTTTCTTTCTCTGCAAACAACAATGAAAATCTGTGGCATATGGGGAACTTCAAGTTCAGCAACATGACGAGAATTCCCCTAACCTCGGTCACTCCCATTTCATTCACAGCTTGGATAGCTGCAAAACATAAGACTCGAGAAAATCGTGACGTTCCTGTAGCCTTTGCCATGTTTCGCGAAGGAGATTTTTTACTTGAGCAACGACATCGAAGCAAAGCCAGGAAATATGAAAATTTACCGTCGCGTGCTGCATTTCCTCATAAGCCGTCGATTTTTACTAGACTGTCGCAGCAGTGGTAAGCGGTTCCGTAACTACTGAATTACAATTTTGATTATCCAAAGATGGAAGCGTGTTTTGTCGGCACGCTCTTGGATTTTTATAGTATTTTTAAAATTTAAAATGCATTTGCCTTTCGTTTATAGGACCATTGCCTACACTTTGTTTCTGTATTCTGTGTCCGAAATATTCCTGACACTGATGAGTGTCGATACCATTGGTCAGCGGAGTTCGTAAGTACCGTTCTCACTGAAAAGTCTCGGATCAATTTGTGACTGCCTCTGTTCCCGCGTTACGTTTCGATCAGAACGGTTTTTTGTGACATCGTACATTGTCTTTGGTAACCACAAATCCGCATATAAAATTGCTCAAACAAGCCTCAATAGCTTTCAAATAAGCACTAAATACTTCTTCTCTTTAATGAAGATCCTCTTTTATAACAACATGAAAACTTTTGCAAAGGGCAGAGGCCTTCTCTGGGACCTTAAGCCGCCGTAACTTAAGGCAACTTAAAGCGACTCAAGGCAACTTAAGGCGACTTAAAAAGAAATTGCCGAAAAAATCTGGTAACTTAAGGCAACCTTACACAACTTAAATTGCGTATTCTACTTAAGTCACAGAATATCAACTGATCAAAAGTCTCCATATTTCTTTTCCAAAATCAGAAAAAAAAACAACAACTGTGAAATAATAATAATTATTATTATTTCACACTTTTTAATTGCTATATGATAGTGTCAAATGCCTATGTCTGAATGCCACTAGAGCTATAAAATGCTGGGCTGGAATAACAGCAACCATAGCATTTCTGAGATGAACAAAGAGTTTCCAGCACTCTGATTGGTTGAGTGGTTTCCGAAAGAAATAAGAATATGATTTGAATATTCACCGCACTAGCTCGTGAATGTAAAGCAAAGCAAAATGACAGAGCTCCCGCAGGCACTCGTGACCTTTACAACAGAAATAAAGTGTGTCGATTATCAATTCTCTGTTGTTTAGCTCTAAAGTTGTACTCACACATAGGTAGGACTGGATAAAATGACAAGAGACACTGTTGAATTATCCTCTAAAGTATTTTGCTGTGAGGACGTTCGAGAATTCTACTTGCTACTCAAATATACGGATTGTGAACTTAATGACCGCTATTTGGCGACATTAATAGTTTGGCGAAAGTCCAAAAGTAAAACAAACAGGCTCTCCATTGGTTTGTTTCGGGCGAGAGGTCTAACAGAGGTAACAAAGCAGATACGCTCGCTTTCTTGAGGCTTTGTTCCCGCGCAAATCTCTCTAGAACTGGAAAATGCGCCAAGGTAAGATCATATTATTAACATTATCCACTCTTCTCTCAGGATTGGACCGTTGATTTCGTTGTTTGCTATGGCCATTGCATGTGGTAACATCAAGCCCTGCCTGGCAGCTTTTGGTGGAGACCAGTTTCGTAAAGACCAGGTCAGTTTGGTCTTTTATTAGATCTCTCAGATAGTACGCCCGCTGTGATTGGCTAAATTAGCGGGCCGTATTCTACAACAATAAAAGTAAGGTGACACACGCCAACACCAACCCGGTTTAACAACCCGGTGTGGCCAACACATCACGCATGCGCACAACCATTTCACCCGGTCAATTAGCAGCCATGGACAGCTGTTTGCGCATGCGTGATGTGTTGGCCACACCGGGTTGGTGTTAGCGTGTCACCTTGCTTTTATTGTCGTATTTTACAGTACCTACGGCCCGCTATACAGCCCGCTAAATTTAAAATTTCTTTAAAACATTATCTAGCAAGGTTTTCATGTCGTTTCCGTTACATGCCTACTTTCACGTAGACCGGCAAACGGGCAAACGGGAAAAATGGCGGGAAAATCATGGGCACGTGGGCACGTGGTCACTTTTGCCGCTTGTGCAGGGCGTGCAGAACCACTGCTTTTGCTTTTGTAACCTGTTATTTTGTAGTTTATTCGTTGCCGCTGTCGCTCAATGTTCCTTGATATATAAATCATGAAAAAGGGCCACAGGGTACAAATGTTTTCCAGTGTTAGGTTTGAAACCTTCGTACTTCCTTGCGTCCTATAGAAATGGCTCGTCTAATCAACATCAGATGCTCACTCGGACAGCAATCAGTTAACTCCTGCTTTTTTGAAAACAAACAAGTTAAATTTTTTTTGAATGCGAACGTTCAAATTCGAAAACCACCTTACCAAAGTTATGTTTTTGAAATTTGAAAAATATTTTCTTTTGGCAGGAACATATGCTAGAGTTGTTTTTTGCCATGTTTTACGCATCAGTGAACGTTGGAGCAGTGCTATGCATGTGGTTTGTTCCCATGATCAGGAGTGAGTACAGTCACCGATGAGCAGATCCTCAGTTTTTCGCGTTTTGTCAGAGCAGCCATCCTAACGTCTCTGCACAGTGTCCCAAATCCATTCTTCAAGAGAAATATGTTCTTATGCGAACATTTTTTCGTTTCTGTTAAAAAAGATGCTAATCTCTTGAATGGAACCAAGGCCGTAGCTAGAAATTTTTGACTAGGGGGGTGGAGGGGTGGGGGGGGAGGGGCAAAGAAGTGAGCGCCGGTGGCACGAATCGTTACGAGGGTCTGGGGGGAATTCTCTCCCAGAAAAAAATGAAACGC
>OX421448.1:58630427-58695427 GCA_949126865.1 Montipora capitata
AGCTTAACTCCGTACTTTTGGTTGGCGTGGCTGAAATCACCACCCCCAATGGGTAGTGATTAATTTCGTTTTCGGACGCTTTTCGAATTGATATTGATCAGGCTTAGTTCCAACTGCTAGCGAAGATTGCTGCAAAAACCACGACGAAACCTGGAAATAACCATTGATGCACTTCAATCGGAAACGGTTAAAAAGCTTCCTATTGGGAAAACTTGCATAAAGTCAACCAAATCTTGTTGCCTTTAAAATGGTCGACCACTATAGAGAAGAGGGAGGCGTGGTGGCCTCATGGTTAGAGTGCTCGACTCCGGATCGAGTGGTCCGGGTTCGGGTCCTGGCCGGCACCTTACTCTCACGGTGCCTCTCTCCACCCAGGTGTATAAATGGTTACCGGCGAAAATGTTGGGGGTAACCCTGCGATGGGACTAGTATTTCATCCAGGGGGGAGTAGAAATACTCCTAGTGGCTTCATGCTACGGAAACCGGAGATAAGCGCCGGCGTGGTGGGCCTTCCTAGGCTCGTAACAGAGACTTTACTATAGAGCAGACTTGAGTTAAGGACCAATTTTTTGGTCTGCTGTTCACTTGTTTTTGGAAAAAAAAACTCGGCTTAGACCTTCTAAAAGAGATCATCAATTCTGATGTCTCCCTTTATTTGCCCTTATACAGTTTCCCATGAAATTGCCCGATGTAGATATCAACAAAGCGGAAACGAGAGTGAGGTGAGTTTTTTTTCAACCCATCATTTTATGCATCCTCGCGGTTTACCGTAAAATTCCGGTTATAAGCCCTGGGCTTATACAACTTCGTAAGGGGTTTTGGGTGGGCTTATAAACGAAGGGGCGGAATAATAAAAAACCTTTCGAAATGAGCCACAGCAGTGTTGATGGAAATACGTTTTTAATTAATTTATTTTATATTTAACTTTCAAGCCTCATTATAAGTCGAATGCATTTCAATTTTAGGAACAAAATCAAAATTCAACAACGTGAACGTATCCGAAACGTAACAAACCGGAAGCTCAGAGTTCATCTTCGCTCCCATTGTTAAAAATTTTAATGTTTATTTCACGGCGACGAGGCTTCCTGCACTTAATTCTCTCAGTTATTGTTCCACAATCTTTCCTAATTTTGTGTTTGAAGTAGTGCAGGGTTTGTGCAAGAGAAATGAATGTCAAGAAAACAAGGAAAACTAGAGGGGGGCTAATATCCGGGGGGGCTTATAACCGGATTTGGGGGGGGGGGGGGGTGGGGGCTTATAACCGGAATTTTACGGTATTTTTCTTTCGCTGTTGTCACAACTGACGAGTAGCGTAAAAAATGTCGATGTCATTTATTAACTTCTCCGTCGGGGTCGTCAATCATAGAGATCTTAGGGACCGACGACGACGACGACGCCAACGACAGCGTTGTCTAAAAATATTATTTCCCGTTTTTGTGGGAGGCGCGGTGGCCTCATGGTCAGTGTGTTCGACTCCGGATCGAGTGGTCCGGGTTCGGGTCCTGGCCGGGGACATTGTGTTGTGTTCTTGGGCAAGACACTTTACTCTCACGGTGCCTCTCTCCACCCAAGTGTATAAATGGGTACCAGCGAAAATGCTGGGACTAGCATCCCATCCAGGGGAAGTAGAAATACTCCTAGTCGCTTAATGCTGCAGAAACCAAAGATAAGTGCCGGCCTGGTGGGCCTTCTAGGCTCGTAGCGGACTTTACCTTTACCTGTTGTAATAATTTCGCGATAACTCCAAGTCGTTCAGAATGGAAAATGTTTATCAACATTGCGAGAATAAAATTGGTGTGAACGGCGTGGTTGTTTGGGAAGGAAATTAAAAATATTTCGTCTGTTCTCACGTCCTCTACTCAGTTAGTCAATTCGCGTCGTTGTTAGGACGAGGAGGGCAAAGAAATGCACCAAGAATTCAAAACGCACGTGCAGAGCCTTTGTTTGTTTTTGTTCATTAAGGGCCCACAGACGGATTTTTCGCGCGTTGCTAAGGAAGTGAAATATTACTTCCGGTGACTGACGTCATCACATTGTTAGCTGACCAGAAAACCCACTCACGAGCAAAAATCACCACACGAACTGTTGTTTGCATCGAAAGTTTTCCTCGCCCTTCCTCGCGCTCGTTCTCAGATCAACTGCGCATGCGTAAACGAACTGACTTCCGGTTTGAGAAAAAGCTACATTTCCGGCGGTCTTTAAATGAATTTTTTTTTTAAATATGGCACATTTCTCCCCCAAATACAGAATATAGCTAAGCATTGATTTTTTCAAATCATCTTTTTTGAACATGTTATGGGTATTTCAGTATCGTTTATCTCTTTAAAAAGAACATTTTTCAAAATAAAAAGAAAACCATGCTCGGCTGTATGCAAAAACGAATACAAATTATCCGTGACCACTGATTAAATACCCAAATTGTGTAGCACATAGACAAATTTAGAGTTTTCTTTTATTGGTCACGTGACCATTGGCGTGGCATGATGACGTCACATTTAGGGTCATTTGTTAACAAAAGTTGGAAACTGATCAAAATAATGCCAAATTCTCTCAAATTACTTAATCATTACATCCTTAGCAACGCACCCCAAAATATACGTCAGTGAGCCCTTAAAAGGCCTTTGGTTTGGGGCATTTTCGTAACCGTCGTCGCCGTCGTATCGTAAGGTCCCTCTTAATAGGGAGTTTTAGCAAAGACGACGGCTACAGCAACGAAAGCGTTAGTCCAAATTATAACTTAGCGCTATCGCAAGTATTTCGCGATTAATCCGTCTTGTTCACATTGTACAATACAGGCAAACTATCCTGTAAATGGGTGGGTACGAACGGTTTTAAAGTCAAAATTGAAAATGACTTTTTCATTGTTATATGCTCACGTTGCCGTCAAAACCTAAAATTTGGTGATTTCACGTTGTTGTTTTGTGGAATACGACAAAGAAATGCACGGAAATTCGTGTTGCACGTGCAGCACGAGCATTTTTCCTTTTTCAACCAATAATATTCTTGCTTTGTGGTGTTGCCGCAGCCGTACCCATCGTCTTTGCTAAAACTCCCTAATTACGGAAGGGCGGCATCGACGAGGACAAGAACGGCAGAAAAACTTTTATGCGTCATCTTATCTTATGTCAGACACACATAGTACCAATCCTGTTTTAGGATACCCATATTGTACATGATCGAGATGGAACAGTGATGCAAAGTCAGTATATTTTGAAATAACGCAGGCTTCGCCGCCGCCCCGTCGTAGCTGAATCATTTAAAGAGGTTAAGCATGACATTAGTGACGGCAAGGACAAGATCACGTGATTTCCCGGGGTTCGCGGTTCACGGTATTAGAGAGAATAGAGAGATTAAGCATGACGTTTACGGCCAACGGCAAACGGGAAACGGCAGGCTCCTGCTTGTCATAAAAGCGTGAAAATTATCTCATTTTAACTTGTCTCGTTCCTTTGAGAAGTTGCTTGATATATGGAGCTAACACGACAGAAATGAGCTAATATCAAGCAGGGTTCTTCCATCTTTGGCAAAACCCCAATTTCAATCCGACGTTTGCCGTTTGGCGTAAACGTCATGCTTAATCTCTCTATTAAGCATGACGTTTACGGCCAACGGCAAACGGGAAACGGCAGCTCCTGCTTGTCATAAAAGCGTGAAAATTATCTCATTTTAACTTGTCTCGTTCCTTTGATAAGTTGCTTGATATATGGAGCTAACAGGACAGAAATGAGCTAATATCAAGCAGGGTTCTTCCATGTTTGGCAAAACCCTAATTTCACTCCGACGTTTGCCGTTTGGCGTAAACGTCATGCTTAATCTCTCTATTGCCCGAAAAACCCGTTGCTAAAGGTCTCTACTTACGCCAAACGGCAAACGTCGGAGTGAAATTAGGGTTTTGCCAAAAATGTATGAACCCTGCTTGATATTAGCTTATTTCTGTACTGTTAACTCCAGACATCAAGAAACTTCTCAAAGGAACGACGCAAGTTAAATTGAGAGAATTTTCACGCTTTTGTGAAAAGCAGGAGCCTGCCGTTTCCCGTTTGCGGTTGGCCGTAAACGTCATGCTTGACCTCTCTAATCGGGAGTTTGAGGATGTTCGCGCCCAAAATGTTCCCACGTACAGATTTTTTTTAAACTTGCCAGGCAGAAAGGTAATGATCTACTTTTGCCAAAAAGGCAAAAAAAAAAAAAAAAAAATGGGGGGTCACCTTGGTCGTTTTCGAGATAAGGTGCATTTTTAGAAGCTTGCGTTATTTTAAGACGATGTTAGCTTACAACTGTCAGCAATAAATTTAAAAAAGCTACATTAGTGAAATTTAGATCAGGTAAACGTACTCAATTTAACAAAACTAATGTAACTAAATAAACTTTTGCAGCTAATGTCTTTTTCTGAGGTGAAACAGACCTTGAAAAACGATACATATTAGTCTAAGAAAGAAAACTTCGGTCGCACGAGAGCATAAAACGTCTCACGTTCAGATTTTTTTTTGTGTTAAAATGGACAAAATCAGGAAAAGAAGTGATCCACGGAAAGAAAAATTGGGCGAAGTGTCCTATAACTGGATTGGTATGGACGGAATTGAAGTAAAGAGTGAGACTAAAAGATTTACTGTAGTCTGTCCACGTTGTCGTCAAAACCTTAATTAGTAGTTTTGACGAGTACAGGAGAGAAATGTTCAAAAGTGCGTGCCGCACGCGCAGCCCGATCATTACGGTTCTTTTAACCAATAATATTACTGCTTTTTGGCGTTGTCGTTGCCGTAGCCGTCGTCGTCTCTTAAACGCATATTTAAAGCCATGTAACACGAGGCAATTTTTCTTGCAACTCGCATCGCAACAAACGTTGCGTTGCAAGTTGCGAGAAAAAATTCACGTGTAACACCCCATTTTGCAACTGCAATTGTTGCGTTGCGAGTTGCGAGAAAAGTAGAACGCCCCTCTACTTTTCGCAACGTTGCGAGACAAGTTGCTTGCGTGTGGCATCCCCTCTTCAACTCGCAACGCAATTTTGTCAGAATGGGCCAATCAGAGCTCATCTTTTGGCGACTTAGCGCGTCCGCCATCTTGTTTGTTATTGTACGCGTTGCAAGTTGCGAAAGAAGTTGCCAACGTGTAACATACCCTCTGCAACTTGAAAGGTTTTTTATTCGTCATCGTTGCGTTGCGAGTTGCAAGAAAAATTGCCTCGTGTAACATGGCCTTTAGTGGGCAAAAACAATAGCTTTGCACGCTTTGCACGCTCTGCACGTGCGTTTTTCACTTTTGTCCATTTCTTTGCCATGGTCAGCAAAATAACAACGTGAAATAGAAGAACGTCAACACTTGAGGATAAATTCTCATTTTGTACCCTAAATTAAGTGGCTTTCCGACCAGTGTCATTTTTGAGGAACTACCACGCCCTTGTCATGTTAAAAAGGTTGAAATAGCCACGAAGTGATTAAAATAACTCGAATTTATATTTTGAGATGACGTTCTCGTTGCTGTCGCCGTTGTCGTAGCTTGGGCTCCCTAATCTCCTAATTTTCCATTGATTTCCAGTCACATTTAGTTCTATCGCTGCATTTTTCTCCGCAATTCGAGCAAACAAAGGCATAACAGTGGCACGAAATTCATAAGGTAAAATTCCTTTTTACATCAATATACTAATACTAATTTTCTCCACAGAGTGATTTACTCTGGTGGAGACAGGTTGCCAGATAGAGTGGATGTGGAGTTCAAGCCGATTCTCGAGAGCAAAAGACCAACTGTTTTCAAAGATATTGGAGAAGAGAGCTCATCATATGATTTTCTTGGAACTGGAGAGTAAGTATATCAGTTCAAGATCCCATTGCAACTGTGATCTTTTTAAATGCATAAGCCCGCTACGTTTTTCCTTTGTTTAATTTATCGTGACCTCCATTTCCTGACTTATCTGGAGAGAAGTGAACGGTTTGTCTTTTTGACGGTAACTTCGCCAATTCTACATTTTAATTTTCTCTTCCTTTATTTAAAAGCGGGGGATGCTTTCCATTTCGCCAGAAGTTTTAATCAAATATTTCGATAATTTCATGTGGCGAATGGACCAGCATTTTCCGAGTGGCCACTCTAAACCAATCACGTCAACGAGTTTTTCGAACAAACTTTTTTTGGAAACATAGTTTCCTACAGTTTAAACTTATTCTGTAGTAAGAGTGGAGGTCCCTTTTAAATTCGCTTTATATTAGACTTTCCAAGAGAAACCCCGTGATCTGGAAACTCCCGTTACAGTTTGCGATAATTAAATCTGTCAAGAACAATGTTAAACTTATAAAAAAGTGTTCGTGTTTTGGTAACCTCGAGCGTGTTTAATTGCTCCTAGGTATTACATTAATACTATAATGGAAGCACGTAACGGTACAAAGTTTTACTCCAAGGTAAGTAGCTTTCTCAAAGATTTTACCCGAAAAATTGGGTCGTGAGGCGGATCTGGTAAGCTAGTTATGATTTGTTGTTGTAGCAGCTGATCTTTTGTTCGACGTGTCTATTCCGGGGGTGAGGGGAAGGGGTTGGGGTGAGGTTTAGGGGGTGGGGGTGAGGGATGATTAGGTCTGGTTTGGGGTTAGGGTTATTTCGTTTTGAATTTACCGAGCGCATGTTCTCTGAGATTGAAACAGTCGTGTATCTGCGCTTTTGCACACACAGACAAATTTGGCGAGGGTAAATGGGAAATAGGGGAATAGGCACTTCCTCTTGAACATGCGCAAGTAGCAAGCAAAGAACTTGGAGCGGTTGAAAAAGGAAGACGTGCTACTGAAAAGGCACGGTACCTTAGCCATAGGCGGATTATTCTGCCATCAACCACAGATACATACAAAGTTCCATGAAAACTTGTGCGATTAAAGAAAATTTTAGGGATGATCTATAATAATAATAATAATAATAATAATAATAATAATAATAATAATAATAATAATAATAATAATAATAATACTTTATTTACACATGTGTCACCTAGGAGCTAAAAGCTCGTTTAAACGTGAACGTGAAACTAATTACAAATAATAAGCTAATAAGAACCTATGATAAATCATAGTGATAAAAATATTGTTAAACTATGTGATATCTAATTTGTATATGTATAATATCTAATTTGCGATCAAGTGTGCATCAAAATTAAAATTCGAAGAATTAAAATAATTCATATGTATGCTATGGAATAGCACACCTATGTGTCTGACCTATTGTAGCCACCCAGATCCGTGACAATCCGGCAAAGTTAAAGCCGTGCCATAAACAAAAGCAACGCGCGCCTAAAGGCGGCCAAGTCTGGACACTCCCTAACTCTGGTGGGTAAACCATTCCAAAGCTTAGTAGTTAAATATGACCATGACTTATGCATGTATTCTAAATTGAAAGATGGCAGCATGAGGCGTGTGCTCACCCCCCTCAGATTGTAATTCACATTTAAAACGTTAAAAAACTCACTAAGATATTCCCATGGCCTCTCAAAAACGCTGTTTAATGTTTTTGTTTATAAGAACTTAAATCGCTTTTTATCGCCCTCCATCTTTAATTTGCTTCGAAAGTTGATCTGCCGTGTTTGGATTAATTCAAACGAAAACAGCAGCAAGTAATGTTATAGGGCATCTTGTGTTTAATTCATTACACGTCGAAACTAATTTCCTGATTTTTTTGGTTCTTCATTTGTACTTTTGGTGTTCGGCTAAAAGATCTCGCCCCAATCAAACGTTAAAATGTCAGTTTATAAAGCGATTTTTCTGCTTGCAAGAACAGCGAATAAACTGCAGTGTTTATATAATGGTGACTTCTCTTCCCTTTTAACAGTGTTCCACTT
This sequence comes from Montipora capitata, assembly GCA_949126865.1. Lineage (NCBI taxonomy): Eukaryota > Metazoa > Cnidaria > Anthozoa > Scleractinia > Acroporidae > Montipora > Montipora capitata. The sequence continues at coordinate 58,638,241 of OX421448.1, forward strand.
TGTCTCATAGAAGCAAAACCAGAAAGTAAAGTTTGGCAATTTTGGTGGTTACACTGTAGTCATTCATCCACCAGAAGATAATTTTAACTCCACCCAGGTAACAGAAACAATTAGCTCGAATTCGATGTTGACTGAATCTTTAACCAGTAAATGTACTGATATTGTTAAGAGGTTCTTTTTCTTGTTTCCCTGTTTTTTTTTTAATTTTCAGTTTGAGACGTCAGTTTTCGAAGACGCTCCCGGTACAACTGTGTCACGCCTTTTACAAATTCCACAGTACGTGGTGCTCACAGCCTCAGAAGTCATGTTTTCTGTCACCGGTTTGGGATTTGCTTACTCACAGGTAACTCCATGAGTTTACTGCTTCATGCTTGTAGCTCAGTTGTTGCTATGCTTTAAAACTGACACAAAGGGCTACAAAAGACTTTAATCAGACCGATCTTCGTTTCAACTGATGGCTGCCAGCGGATCATGTGACACTAACTCAGTTCTGATTTACCCCGGTTACCCTGGACTTGAATCTCACTTCCATGCAGACGCTAGCTATCAAAAGCGTCAAATTGATAATTACAAAAGGGACCAATAGCAACTTAGCAATCACGCGTCCCCTGGGTATTACCAATCAAAAATGAACCAATCATATTGATTTGCGTGTTTGTAAAAATATCAACAAATCAGAGCCTGAGGGTCAGATTCTGACCCTGGCGTCTGCATGAAAGTGATATTCAAGTCCAAGGTAACCAGAGGTTTTTCGCTTCTCGATAATTCGCGACTCGTCTTCACAAATACTGTTGTGGTATTTCCGAAAGGTGACCTTTTCGTTTCGCAGCTCTCTCGCGGATCAAGAAAAACCTCTGGGACCAGGATAGTTCTGATTACGAACTCGGACTGAGGTTAAAATGCTTTGTGCCGTATTAAAAGGGAGTTTTCCTGACGTATTTATTTAGTTCTTTTTTATACTTTAATTTTTACAGAAGTCCGTAAACTTCTGGTTTTTACTATTTTGAGTATTTTTCTACATTAATTATTTTTCTACATTAATTACATTTATTAGCTACACCAAGCTACTCTAAAATCCGAGGGTAAATAAAGATGTATGATATATGATATGATATATGAAATTGTCTTCGTGTACTTTGTATTTGCAGCAAAATATATGTAGTTGGTTAATGTTGATATTGTTCTTTTACATTGAAGGATTCAACGAAATAAATAACGATTTCATTACCAGAGACACAATAAAACCGTATGTGTAATTGTGTATTCTAGGCACCATCAAGTATGAAGTCTGTTTTGCAATCATTTTGGCTCTTGACGGTGGCCTTTGGCGACCTGATTGTTGTCATTTTGGCTTCTGTCACACCAGTTAAAGGAGTGGTACGTTTTATAGTCTTTGAAGTCTTTTTACTAAGTTTGATTTAGTTTACCTTTTTATCAGTGTAATACTGTTGAGTCCCCCCCCCCCCCCCCAAAAAAAAAAAAAGTTTCCAGTTTCTATTGGGACTTAACAAAGGTCCAAAGAGAAAACAAAAACAATGCTTATGCAAAATTTGGGGGCACAAACAAATACTGTTGTGGTATTTCCGAAAGGTGACCTTTTGTCTTCCAACAACATTGAAAGGGAGGGGTGGGTGGGGTGTTTCGACTGTTGAGCGACATGGTGAGTGCCAAAATATCCTTGGTTTTAGCTTCAAGTTCACTTCTTTTTTGCGGTAAACTAGTGCAGTAGTTTTGAGTTTTTTGTATATACAGGAAAAAGAGATGTTCTTGTATGGCGGACTGATGGGGCTCATCGCTATTATATTTGGAATCATGTCGTACTTTTATACGTACGTAACACCAGAGGAGCTTGGGGATGAAGGAGGAAAGGATGAAAAGGAAGCGAGTGAAGAAAATGGAATACCTCTGGAGGATCACCCCGCCGATGGTGAAAACATGAAAGTGTAACGCGACCCGTGTTAAGTACAAAAGACTATATCGTTTATTAAATGTAAGCCTTCTCGTATTGATTATAAATGTGTCGAGCGTGTCTTTTTCTTAAGAGACGGAGCGGCATTGGAGCTTTGGTCAAACGCGAGAGACTGAGACTCGTATCCAATTAGCCAATCATGGTGCAAAGCACATGAATGTTAAGCGCGGGAAAGAGCACGCGATGAAGTCACAACTGTTTTCGCTTCTGCCTCTGATTGGCTTAGAAAGCGGTGAGCCGATCACCTGGCGTAGTTCACGATTACACAACGAAATCAACGCAGTCGAAAAATTACATTTCATTTACTCAAGGAAAACTGTTCAGTCAGACAGTAAGTCAAGGCTGAAGGGGTTTTATTGCTCTTGGCTAATCTTTAGGTACCGCCCCTTTTACAGCACGTCTCTGTCAACCGCTCTTAGTTCTTTGCTAGCTGTGGATACACCTTACTTCTCTGGAGCCTCCAACATGGCTACCTCACTTCTAAAAATATAAAATTGTCTATTTATGGCAAATCATTAGCATAGTTCGTGGAAAGGAACTACATCTTTGGACATTGATCGTTGAAACACTTGTATTAATACCACAACAACAGCTACGTCTGGTCCCAGCCATAACTAAACACCTAATTCTACCCCCCCACCCCCCTTTTGGGCAACTCTCCTCCTTTCCTTCCCCTTCCTCTCCTTCCCTACCCTTCATTGTTGTCATGGGAGGTTGGCCTTCACTTTGTTTTATGGAAATTAAATTGACGGGGAATGGGATCAATCGTTCTTCGTTCAAAGAGTCACATCATCGGTCTAATTTTGGATAACTAAAAAAGTGGTTGAACTACTCCAGATGGCCATAACCGCGGTTGTCGCCACTATTTTTACAACGTGGGACAACATTCAAGATTTTAGTAACCTTTTGATCCGAACCATTAATTTTTTTTGTAATCCCACGTCGTTTTCAACCATTTATATGGGATGTGTGGTATCTCACCAAAGCACTTGCTAGGCTAACGTCAAAACTGTTTATAAGCAAGTACCGTGGAAACAAGGCCAAGTACCTACTTTGCGAAAGTCAAATGACGCACCAAATGAGCCAATCACGACGTTAAACTAATTTGCGCAGCCGGCGTTAAACCCGGAAAAGACGAACAAGTGGCCACTGGTTGTTGTTGTGTGTCTGATTGGCTAAAAATATGGCATGAGAGTTTTGAGCCAATCACCAGGCGTAGAGACTGTCGACATTGGATCAGTGTAAAATGGCATTATAATGTTCATATGTTGGTACTCAGAAGTATTGGAAAACATTAAGCAATGACGACGAAATAATTTGCAAACCGTCATTTGAATTATACTGTGAATCCGCCTCTAATACTCTTCTCACTTTTGCGACTCTTCCAAGCCTTCGTATCACAAATAACTTCCCCGTTACCCAAGAATAAGAACAACGCTTATTGGAGAGAAAATGTGTTTCCATTTTCCTGAAAACTTAAGAGGGACTTGAAGATCTACAACGCGGATGTCGACGAAAACATCACCTCAAAATATAACTTTGCATCATCTTAATCCCTTTTGCGATTATTCCATTTCGTTCATGTCTTACAATGAGAGCAAATTATCCTAAAAGTAGTTTCGAAGTACTTGTATAAGGTTTACCTACTTGTATGCCCATGTCGTTAAAGCCCTGCATGGCTTTCACTAGCGACGCAAGGACAAGCGCATGCTACAAGTGCAAGCGTAAGAGCCCTTATTTCACCGTGAAAACGGGGTTGACGCAAGATCAAAATTCTTCCGTTTTCTTGTGCTTGCGCCTATGCCTGCGTTCGCTTGCGTCGTGTGAAAACGAAACACAGCATAAGCACAAGGAAATTTGTTACGTCTGGCCAATTAACGCTCTCGTTCCAGATTCCCCGCGTCTGAGCATTTGAACAAAATGGCGGATGCCGTGGTCGATTTTGATGCTTATGTCGACATTCGTTTTCACTGGCACAAGTTACTTGTGCCTACACTTGCGCTTGCGCTAGTGAAAACCAGGCTTAAGACCTCGAAGCTGGCGATTTCACGTCGTTACTTACGCACGGCACCTCAAAATGTACCAAAATACGTTCCGCACGTGCAGCACGTTTTTTTCCCTCCTTTAACCAATGATGTTACTGTTTTGTGGCGTTGTTGTCGCCCTGGCAACCGCCGTTTCTTTAAACGCCCTACAATCTGGTCATAGCTCGTTGTTCTTGCACGTGCAAGAAAGTCGAAGAAGTGTAAAACACACGTGCGGAGCTTGCAAAGCTATTATTTTTTTGGTCATTAAATATGCAGATTTTAGACGTTTTTGTTCCAGTTGACATTGTCAATTCTTAAGTCAACTTTTTCAACCAGTTCAAGTATTTCAATTTGATTGGTCCGTAAGCTGAAAGTCTAATGTGGTAAATGGGCAAACGATAATCCAAACAAATTATAGACTCGACGAGAAATAAAGCGGACCTTTTTTGCAGCTTGTCCGAGGTTGATGATCTGTATTGTGTCAGTTATAGCTTTGAAGCGTTCGCTAAAACACAAAACAGGCTTGTTTTGCTTCTAAAATGGGACGAGAAGTTAAACATGGAAGAGCAAGGCCTAGACCTATAGTACTTGTGACATCTATTTCACTAGTTGGTATCGCTTTCCTTATCACTGGCATTACCTTACTTATTAAGCGCAATAGCATTTCCTGTGAGGCAACGAGGAGACAAAACGAAAAACAACAACAAGAGAGAATCGAAAGATGCAGCTCCTCAGAAGAAGCAAAAAGGTCTGGTCTCGAAGTGTTTTTGCAAAGAGTTCAAAACAAAACCTTCGAGTTACATCCATTTTTAATCGCGATTAAACCTAAAGTCAGCGCCAAGGAGATTCGAAGTAAGTACAGAGCATACGATCCCAGTCCCTCCAACCTTCAGCACGTAACAGACTCGGCAAAGATGCTTTTTCAAGAGCTCAATGAAAAGGAGATCAACGCAAAAATGCTGAAATCAAGAGAAAGGAAATCTTTGGCGCAGTTGAGGCATTTTTTGAAGCACGTCTTTGGAACACCTTACGATGGGAATTATTACTTGGGGGATTTTCTCCTCGGCCCAAATGTATTCTGTTGGCAGCCTATTTGCAGAGTTGGCGATTCAATGAAGAGATCTCTACGCTTTTTCAAACCTTCAAACGGTAATGATTTGGAAACCCTGATTGAGAAGTTAGTAGAAGTTAACGAAACGTTTAGAACTTACATTGGAAACCTGAGATACGGCGTAAAAGCAGGAATGGTGCGAAGCGTTGAAGAATGCCAAGCCGGACTAGACGCAATCAGAAGATCGTATTTTAATATTTCATTCCATGGACCTAAAGGTGAGCGTTTCAGAAAAAGGCTGTCGAAATCACAATTTCTTCATTTCTACTGAGCTCAAAGAAGAAAGGAAGAAAGTTTTTATTTATTTGCTAATTGAGTCATGAAACTTTAAAAAGCCGCGAATTTGAACAACTCCAAATGAAACTTTAAAAGGCCGGGGAATTGATGGTTTTTTTCCTTACAAAACTAGTACTTGTTAGATTTGTTCACGGTGAATTTTTTTGAGGTTCCGTCTAATATTATTCAAATAAAGGACTGTTTAGCAGTCAATGAGTCTTTAGAAGGATTATGAAGTGTCATTTGTAATGGCAGTTTTCTGAATCGTCTCGTCATAATGTCATTTAATTCTTTGGTCTTGGTCTTTAAAAAGATTAATCTTTGGTGCAAATTATTGGCATGGATTTTGTTTAAAAGCCAGAAGGCTCCCGAAAAACTAAGGAGTTGTCTCTGATGTATTTTATTACGCAATGCCCATCAGAGTTTAGTCTGAAGCTGTTTTCCGCTGCCTTCAAATTGTAAGAGAAATTACAAGCGGTAGTGGAAACCTAATAATATGTTACAACTCTGATGAACGCGAATACATAATTTTCTGCCTGTTTTGTTAAACATCTCAAAAGCTAGAAGTTAAGTTACATGTAACTGTAAAGTGAATTTTTCCATGCTGCAGATACTACTTGACAGGATCCAGGCCAGACCGTGATACAAACGAAACGAACCTCGTCCCAGGCTCTTTTTGGCTTTCAAAATGGCCGACTGAAAGAGCAAGGCTGATTGAACGATGAAGGAATTTATTAATCTAAAGACAATATTTCAAAAGGCACTGTCTTTCTTTCTGATGAAGAAAAGAAGTGCCTTTCGAAATATGAGCTTTAGATGATACACTCCTTCTTCGCCGTTAAAACAGCCTTGCTCTTTTCTGTTTTTTATAATATTTATATTGCGGCTGATTAGATCCTTCACCAGGATCCTGTGCTTCTGTTATCTTACGCTGGTTCTTGCTTACACAGTTATATTTCAAAAGGGCGGCTGGACGTTGGAAACGAACAAATGAATATAGAGTAGACATGGATTATAAAAAGGTCTCTTCTCTAATCATAAGATTCGCAAGCATCTCTAAGTGAATAATAACGAACTTGGTTTGTTTCGGCACTGATAGTAAACACAACGTCTTCTCCTTTTTTCGCTTTTCAACTCCAGCCTGGCTTTTATTCAAAGGCCTGGTAACTGAGCAAAGAACTGTAAAATGGTTTTTATTAACTTATCATATCAGGTGTAATTTCGTTCGCCAGTTTTTCATAAATGTTTCATGAATAGGCCATTTGACAGTTATAGCTAAGTTACCTGGCCTAAGAATAGAAGCGAGGCTGCCGGTGACCCTGCTTTGATACAAACCTTTGTGCTTTTCTAATGTTAATGCGGACTAACTAGAATTACAACAACACAATTTGCATGACAAAAGCAGTGAGTTCTGTATCAATACAAGGTCACCGCCCGCCTCGCAGCCATTCATAGGCTACTGAGGTCACTGAACAAACAACCGTAAAAATGGCTTATTGCAGGAGTTTTCAACGAGTCATATATGCAAGACATTTTGATATCTGGGTTTCTGTCTAATTTGGAAGACAATGTTGATCAGCTGAATGACTGGAAAAAGAGACACGACGGAAAGACACCTTCACAGTCCCTCGAACATAGCGTACTAGAACATGTCGGCCGTCCAATTCACGCCCTACTAAGGTAAGGTTGAATAAGTCCAGGAGTTCTGCTGTGTTTAGTTTTACGCTCTGTTGCCAGCGACGGCAACGAGAACGTCACACCATTGTCACATTAATAAGCTTGGAATAGTCGCGAAGTGATTACAATAAAGTGAATTTATGTTTTGAGATGACGTACTCGTTGCCGTTTCTGTCGTTGTTTCTAACAACAATAAAAGCAAGATGGCACACACTAACACCAACCCGGTGTGGCCAACACATCACGCAAGCGCAAATCATTTCACCCGGTCAATTAGCAGCCATGGACAGCTGTGTCGGCCTTTTGGACCTCATTAGCAGGACGTGACTAACATACTTGGCCTGTTGTTGTCGCACCCCTTTAAGAGACAGCTTCACATGCCATACATGTAATAATTTCGTGATAACCCCAAGTCGCGCAGAATGGAAAGTGTGGTTGATTGGGAAGAAATTCATAAAAGTTTCGTATTCATAAATGGCGGTCAAGAAATTATTCTTTTGTCTTTGTGCTAATTATCCTAACTAGCCTCACTTTGGAACAAAAATTCTCTCGAATTTTGCTCGTGTTTACCAGGCTAGTTAGGATGATTAACATAAAGACAAAAGATGAATTACTTCGCCGCCATTTATGAATATGGTCTATGTTCTCACGTCCTCCACGCGACCTCAAATTTGGTGGATTCACGCCGTTGTTTGAACGAGGATGGCAAAGAAATGGGCCCGAATGTAAAACGCACGTGCAGAGCCGTTGCTTTTGTTTTGGGGATGGGTGGGAGGGTAATCTAACTTAGATAATGATAATAAGAGATCTGTTGTTCCGGAAACCAACATTGTGGCTATTATGTAACACCCAATACAAGAACACGCTTGTTTGTTAAACAGAAAAGAACACATTTCTATAAGGAATCGGACTTAAGCTTTAAAGAAGACTGAGTACGCGTCACTCACCACTCGGAAGGGAGGTTTAGCAACGACAACGGCGACGGCAACGAGAACGTCACAAATTTGCATATTTGGTAGGCAAAAACAATAGCTTTGCATGCTCTGCACGTGCGTTTTTCGTTTTTGTCCATTTCTTTGCCGTCGTTAGCAAAACAACAACGTGAAACAGCCAAATTTGAGGTTTTATCGAGGACGTCAGCACTTGAGGATAAATTTTCATTTTCTCCCCTAAATTAAGCTTGACTCGTATCGGTTTCATTTTTGAGGGACTGCCACACCATTGTCATGTTTAAAAGCTTGGAATAGTCTCGAAGTGATTACAATAATGGTAATTTATGTTTTGAGATGACGTTCTCGTTGCCGTTCCCGTCGTCGTTGCTAAAGCTCCCTTGACTTGCTTTGCCAAACGCTCCTAAATTTATCCATCATGCACGCAGCTCTAACAGAAAGATAACAATTATAACACATGTAGGCGGGGTTTGATGATTTTTTTTTTTTTAATTTTTTTTTTCTCAGATATCTGGAGGAGGATCACTTGGCGCATTGTGTTCCCAGTAACGTTTCGAGTGGTTTTTCTTTTCTTCCAGTCCCTTATGTTTATGTCAACGGAACTCCAAATGTCACGCACAGGACTACCAAGGTGCTACCCACAGGAGAACCACTGAATGGCTCAAGTGCTTTTATTGAGCTACTTTCATTTTTTACAACGACTAACTCTTCCCCAGATGAAGTTCAGAAGCTTGGTTATAAGATGCTGCATGAGTTATATCCCCAGGTACTGTGTTCGTTGAGATGAAAGGTTTGTTATTTCTGCTCATGGCCGCGCAGAATGGCTATTGTTTGTAGAACATATACTTGCTTTCTGGCATCAATTACTCTTATCTCACTTGAACTCCCATGTGGGTTCTTAATGGACTCCAAATTGGTTGCGGTTAGTCTCTTACAAATGCAAATCTACAGGAAAATGCTGTGAGTTGCGAATACCCAGTGGAATAACTGTCCGTCAAATGTACAAGCAGTTGGCAGACAGTAAATTCCAGAACAAACCCGATCACTCCGAATAGTTTGATATTAAATCCTGCATTTCATTGGCGACATTCCCATTTGTGCGATAAGCACAAAGCATAAGCATAAGAAAAATCGCGTGGGAACGGGCCTAAAATGAGCATAAGCACAAGCAGAAGAAAATGAAATTTCCTTCTCTTGTGGTTGTGCTTATCTCACACTTGTGCTTATTTTACGAGTGGGAACCGGAGTGAGTTAAGCATAAGTACAACGATTCGCACGCCATCCCTTGAATCTTACTAGATCTTCTCCGACATTAGACTACGCTTGCATATGGAGCTTACAACTTCCATATGTTTCCGTCTGTCAAAATATTACCTTAAACCGACTTATTTTATATTTCACAGGAAAAACCAAGCTTTCCAGTTAATCACAAACGGTACAAAATGAATTTTTATGCTTGGAATTGAGATCTAGAATGGTCACTCGTGCGATCTGAAACGTCAAAAAATAATAGAAAACAAACTTTAAGTAAATAGCTTGATTTGCGAGACTACCGTGATATAGACCTGGTATGGGGGTTGCACTGTCCTTGAATGAGCTGCTGCTAAATATTGAGGACTTTTATGGGCACGGAGAGTCAATCGTAGCTAAATAGATATGGGTAGAAGTCTTTTATCGTATCACAACAATTTAATTGTAAACAAACCCCTCATTTTCTCATAAAATCTCGGGAACAACATTGAAATTCTCAGGCTTGCCGCATTTCGCTTTTTCCCGCACTATACAGTACATGCTGCATGTATCAGCTTTGCGTGACTGTGAGCTTTGATTGGCTCATTTGATCGTCTGTATTTGTTGTGATTGGCTAAAACCATGATTTAATTAACAGCCTACACATAGAGCGGTTTTCAAATGAGTGTCGTAAAACCAAAACCAAAGTAATTACTTTGGCCAATCAAAAAGGACAGAGACAATCCGTTAAACCAATCAAAACTCGAAGTAATTACTCGCAGCCAGCACGCAGCCGACACAAAGCGCGGGAAAATGTGCACGCGCGAGCCACGATTGGTTTTGTTTTCACTTCTGATTGGTTGAAAAATTGGCGCGAGAACTTTGAACCAATCACTGAGTGAAGTGATCATAAACCAAAGCAATTCGCTAGTTACTTTCGACACTCAATTTAAAACTGCTCTATCAGCCCTATTTGTTCATCTCTTCAGGCAATGGAGGTGGCCCGTCAAGTCACAGACGAAAATGATAATAAGACCGCAAGGGAGAGATTTGTGAGAATACTCAATAACTCAGACATGTTCTTCAATAACATGTCGTTTCCGCCTCAGGAATCCACCAAAATGGCATTTAAACTTTGCAGCTCTGTTGACAATGCCAGGAGGTATTGTCCAAACCGCTGGCACGCCATTCAACAGTGGTTTAAGGAAACACGAGAGGTAAGTAATAAAAACTCCATCGGGAGAGAGAGGCAAATAGTCCCCGTTGTTTGTTAGAAAATGGTTCTATTAGATAAATGCTCAATACCCACCTCTTTTCCGAAGGGAGTAAAGCCCCGGCTACACTTCAAATATTGTTATAAAACATGAACGTGTAGCCTGAATATTTGATGACGTTTGTTCGACATTTTGTATTGAAGAATGTTTTGATTTCGATGAAACATTTTCTCCGACATACAATTTGTGGAGTATTGGTGATGATCTGATCTCCTATCTGCAGTGCTTTAGTTGGTTTATCTGAGACAATGTTTCTTGGATTAATAATAAGACATTGGAACTTATCTGTGTTAGCGAGTATATAAAGTTGTTCCTGTTTCCAACAATGTTATATGCGTATCCAACATTGTTAGAAGCGTTGGGACGTGTTGGGACGTGTTCTTGTAACAATGTTACAACGTGTAGCCGGGGCTTAATAATGGTAATTTCTTTTTTGGGAAATAAGTATTTGTTATTATAAGACAACCAAGTCAACCAATTCGCGTTTGGAATCAACTTGAAAAAGAGGCGCAGATAACGAAATTGCCGTTCCTTTTTAGCATAAGCAACTACTTCGTAGGCCACGCTTTCCACTTTGTTGCACCTTAAGCCGGCGAGAGGGCTCTCCATAACTCCCGAGTGAGAGACACGGTCGTGAAAACTCGTTTTCTCTTCTCTTTTCGCGTGCGAATTAGCGCGCGACATGTCGCGAAGTAGGGAACGTTTTTTATAAGCGAAAGCACCTTCTTAATACATACTATACAATACATACTTAATTGACCGCTCCCTATAGGGGCTTTTCAGGGCCAATGAAACACAACGAAACAACAGAACAGAACAACAACAACAACTGTTAAGAATCCCAACTGGCCGGAGGCAAACCAGTTGGCTATTTACAAGTGCAGCTGGGAAGTTGAACCAGAGACTACCAGGATCAAATTTAACGAGTGGTTAGAGCGGGTCTTGAACCCGGGATCTCCGGATCTCAAGGCAAGCGCCCTAACCACTGGGCCACACTTCGAACCTTCTTCGCAGATTAGTGGGAAAAAAACTAAAACCAGTTCCCTGGTTGCAGGTAATGAGCATGCTTGATCCGAAAACAACACAGATGTTTTACTTCACTGGAATGAAACAGACAACTCCAAACTGCCCAATAGAACTAGTTCCAAACTTCAACCCATCCGCTGGAGTCGCAAGTTATCGCAATAGCGACGCAGTCTGTAGCAAAAACGCCAAATACTTTATACCTTTCTTTTTGGAAAGGCCTGGACCTCGATACATGCAGTGGAGTGTGAATGCTCACGAGGCAAGGCCTGGTCACCACACTCAGGTGAGAAGCTTTCAATATTGATTAATGTTAGGAATATCGATAGACACCCGTTTCAGCGGAACGGCTTCAAGAATGTTGTAGTTCACCGTCCGTGGTGTAATCATTCAAAAATAACGTATTTGAGAATCTTCTATAGAGCGGTTTTCAATTGAGTGTCGAAAGTAATTAGCGAATTGCTTTGGTTTTTCGTTACTTCACTCAACCAATCAGAAGTGAAACCAAAACCAATCGTGGCTCGCGCGCTTTGTGTCGGCTACGTGTAATTACTTCGAGTTTTGATTAGTTTACTGGATTGTTTCCGTCCTTTTTGATTGGCCAAAGCAATTACTTTGGTTTTGGTTTTACGACACTCGATTGAAACTCGCTCTAGTCTCTCTTTATAACTATTTGTATAGTTCTCTTGGGGATGGAAAAGAAGAAGGTTTTGGGGATGTAGAATTCAGTTTCGATTCCCGGTGATTTGGAAAGATAAATGAGAAGAGACTTCCTGAGTGACTGGTGATCACTTTCAAAAACAAGTTATTATGAGTTATTATTCAGTAACAAGTAGTTTGAAGAAGGTACCACTAGTTTTTCCAGGTTTTGCTGAACAGGAGATATAAAACCTTGGCGACGGTTCACGACCTAAAAGATCTCTTTACAGTTTTTGTAGCAATGTAGAGTGAATCAGACACTTAGGGAGTTTTCCATTTACCAAGAAATTTCAGAAATTCCGGTTGGGATGTAAATGGAACTCACGTTTTTGGTTCGTTCCACTGGAAAATTTCCGGAATAAACGGAACTTCTGGAAAGGTAGTCCTGTTTTCCCGTTGGAAACTTTCCGATGGAAATGTGTGTTCCATTTACAACTTTTGAAAGGTCTTACCACTTCCAGGCTATTCACGGCCACATTTTTAAATTTTGGCGCGTAAAATCGCAATCACTGGGCGGCGAACGGACCTGAGTTAAATGGAACACGTTTTTCACCCGATGGAAATTTCCACCGAAATTTCCAGAAATTTTGTGTAAATGGAAAACGCCCTTCGTTTTCATGAAAGACTTTCTCGACTTTTTAATCAGGTTCAAGGTGTGACAGAGCACTTCCAAGACTCTTGCGGGGGACTTTTCGGCTGGCTATCAACGGTGACGTCATACACGGCGTTTACAGAAGGCTGGGCCCTATACGCAGAAAACCCGCTTGTTGCTTATGATACAAACACTTACACAGGAAAACCACTGTACAAATATGGAATGTTGAAATCTCAGGTAATAATAACCAGCGTCTCTGTACTATGCTAGACTATAATATACATAAATATACACTTTTACAGAGCCAATTAGAATGCAGGAAGGCCTCTGCTTATTCGTTAATTTTCAGCGGAATTTCACCAACGATTACGCTGGCTACTGTGAATCTTATGACAAGCAACTTTTTTTTGGAGCAAGCCATTGAGTGTCCAGTTCGTCTTTTTGCATTTTCTTGGTACGCACTCCCGATCAAAGGCTCATGTCTACAGAGAAAAATATTAGCGACTCGTCAACATTGCATGGTAAATCACGAGAAGAATTTGTTTTTTCTAATTACAATCGGCCCTGAACAATTCTTCCCTATAACTTCACCTCAGTTATTAGACTTGATGTTTTCGTGTTGAAAAAGAAAAACTAGCTGAATAAATGTAAAGAGCATAATTATGAAACTCAACGAACGTAAACTGGAGACAGTATAGCACATGAAATCAACACACTGGTCGGCTATGAGGAGGTGTGACCAAGTTCCAGAGTATAGTTGGGAAAAGAAAAGCTATAGAAATTCTAATAAGTTCTTAAGATCGATGTAAATTTGCAAATAAAGAGCACTTTTAGCACTATACAACTTCATAGTTTTCTTCCGTTCACAGCTTTGGCGTGCTCTCCGCATGATCGTTGACACCGGTCTCCACTACAAGCACCTTACACGCCAACAAGCGCTCGCCATGTTTAAAAAGTACCTATGGGATGACAGCGATGTGATTCGAAAAGAGATCACAAGGTACCAGAGTGTGCCAGGACAGGCCACTGCCTACATGATTGGTCAGTTACATATAATAAAACTCCGAAAGTACGCAGAGAAGAAGCTAGGAGATGGCTTTAACTTGAAAGAGTTTCATCTACAAGTTCTTCGTCATGGGTCGTCGCCGATGAACCTTTTAGAAGAAAGCATCATCGAGTATGTAGACTGCATACTCGAAAAGAATAAGCCTGGCTGCGATCAAGTACTAAATCCCACAACTTACGGACAGGACGACACTAACAACAGCGATGAAACAGGATCTAAGAGTCTTCTGGAAAGAGAACTTTATTTTTAAAGCCTTGTACTTAGTATTGGGGGATCTTTGTTTACATTTTTTTGGCCTCATTAGGCTGTCGTTTTCTAATCAGTCATCCAAGAATAAAGTACTGAATATTGAAAGTTCATTCCATCACTTCCATCTAAAAATTTTACTCTGTCTAACGCCAGACGATTTTCATCGTCAATGAGGCCCCCTTTAGGGCTGAATCATCATGGATTAACAACATCTAGGTCCACTCGAACACTGTCCCCACCAATATGTGTTGAGTGCTAATTTATTGAGTTCTAATTTTTCATAATAAGATTCTCGTTAAAGGACATAAACCAGAAAATAACTTCAATAAAACTTAACATCCCTTCTCCACAGTATATTCCCCTTAGAACATGCATTCAATAGTTTTCTCAGTTGTTCCCTATTTAAGGTAATTTAACATAGAGGATATTTGGCACTTGCCAACTGTGTCATCGATTCCGGCCCTAACAAATTACAACATTAATATTTATAACTTAGCGTGACCCAGTTCGTCTTACTCTCATTGGGGAGACTTCCGCAGTCATTGATTCTGTTCTATTCCATGAAGTAGCTTTCTCGGGACCAAAAGAGCTCCGCTAATAAGAGTGTGGCTATATTTGAAGATAAACTTCAGCGAATCGGCTGGGCTGTGACATCACTGTGCCTTTTGAATTCGTCAAATCAAGCGCATTCACGGACTCAGTAAACCAACCTGTCAAAACCAAGGTGCACCTGCAATTTCGAAATATAATTACCATTATTTTCAGTTGTGGTCTCTGCTGCCTTTCAGAGATAAACAGATCAGCGCAGGTAATTCTCTGCAGTCTCACTCCTTCAGAAAAATAGCTTCGACAAATATTGCCAAGTGCCGCTAATTTGTGGTGATTTTAGAATCGTACAGCCCCTTTTTTGAATGCAGCTTCAACGGAAAAGACAATTTGTATTACGGTAAGTAGTTGCTTGATGTAGTAAGTGTTGAAATCCTATCTTTTATCTCCAGGAGAAGATACAAATTCGCTTTAGGATTTGTATCCGATTTCATTTTAGTTCGCTGCAAACAAATCCGACAATTAAATTGGGCTCTCTATTTAAAGACTTCGGAGCAATGACCAAGAACAAAAATCATCACCATCAGAACATTAATTTATTTTCTTTTACGATTTGTCGTCTTTCAAAACAAAAACATACAAAATTGAAATTTTAAAAAAATGTATCTGCAAATGCGGGCAGAGATCCCGTACAGCTTCTGTGGGCTACCATAATGCATGCTATCTTTATTTTTTTCAGTTACTTTTTAAAAAGTTTTTTTCCAATTCGTATTTCGCCATTAGGTTTATTTAAACCTCGAATAACGTTCTGATTTCCATTGCAACGCTAGAAATTGAAAAATACCGGAGGAAAAACTCTCGCTGTCCTTTGTGCTTTCGTAATTTGGTCAAAACATCTGCAAGACATGGTTGCTTTAACAACAGCGTATGCGTTACCTCAAGAATATAAAACGTTAAGATTTCAACAACATTAATAATGAAACAACGGTCTTCATATTACGAGAAAGTTGTAATTGTTCTTTGAATTATACAAAGGTATGATGTATTCAAACAGCTCTTAGAATCTCAAAATACTTTGGATATTTACTTACAAACCTTCCTTAACTGTTAAGGGAATGCATGATTTAAATACCACAATCTTTTTTAGGGCGCGTTCGATTGACCGTATTCCGGAATAGGAATACATGGAATAGAAGTTAGAAATCCTTCGTTTTTGCGGAGATTCATTTTGATATTGTGAAACATCTGCTAAAATGCTATTTTAAACATAGCTTTATTGTCCTTGTTGCTGCAAAACGCCACATCATCATCACTCCACGTATTCTTATTCCGGAATACTGGGTCAATCGAACGCGCCCTCATGATAAGCCAATAGGGAGTTTAAGATCTGCGACGCGACGGTAATGAAAACGTCATTTAAAATTGCAAGTTCAGGTTTATTAATCTTTTTCGTCATTATGTCGGCTTGTCTAACTTCTAAAAACTAGTGTAACTCTCCAGGAACTGAATTAGGAGGTGCGGTGGTGAATCTACGACAGAAAATTCAAATTCTCTGCCTTTTGTTCACGTTCTCCGTAAAACTTGAAAATTGGTAATTTAACGTCGTAGATTTGCCGAAAACGTGAAAGAAATGAACAAAAATGAAAAATAAACGTGCAGAGCGTGCAAAGCTATTGTTTTTGCTCATTAAATATGCACAATTTGTGACGTTTTCGCTGCCGTCGCGTCGTAGATCTTAAACTCCCTAATATCAAAAATTCCATAATACTCTTTGTTTGTCCTCCAACATTTTGCATAAGCATTGTTTTTATTTTCTCTTGGCACTTACAATGGTCCCAAGAGAAACTAGAAACAATGCTTATGCAAAACTGATTTTGGAGGGACAAACAAAAAGTATTATAGACACTCTTATTCTTCGGCCATTTCAACTTGAGTAAAAGTAACAGCCATTCGGCTGCCATTGCTGATCATATATGACCCAAACAGGCCACAGGATTAAATGGAATCTCTTTGACATTTTCGCCACTGGACAGTCTGATATACATTGTAAAATTAAAGAAACCTTGTTGATTCGCGATTTAAAGTGCCCCTGTGACCAAAAAATCAATTCATATTTTTCTTTGGATTTCAAAACTATGTTAACAAAACACTAAGTGACCCACGTTTTAAGCCTTGATTTCTTTATTTTAACTGTAATTTTCCTATTGAATGGTCCGCCATTACTAACATTATGTTCTTGAGAGAGCTGGATCGAGGAGAAAATGACGTCAAAGGCTCACCAGTTTAAGAATGCAATACGTGTGTACGCCGCAGAATTAATATGCAGCACGGGGGTTTTGGGCTTTCAGACTTTTAAACTCACGCTTTGCATATATAATAAGCTGCGTTCACGCGCTGAAATTTTAAGCTAGTGAGCCTCTGACGTCACTTTTCCCTGGATCCAACCGTCTGAGGTCCAATCGGTCAGTTTTGAACGTGAGTAATGGCGGACCGTGAAATCCAAAACTTACACTCAAAGTAAACGGCCTTTGGATAAAAATCAAAGCTCAAAATTTTGCCAGTCAGGCGTTAAGCAAACACACTTTCAAAATCTGAAGGAAAAAAGGGAGTGGTTTTTTTGATCACAGGGGCACTTTAAATCCAGCGCTTAATGAAAATGTTGGCAGTGAGAAACTTTTTCTCTACTGGCCATTTATATTTTTTCAAGCAAATTTAACGAGGTCTGTTTATTTTCATTTATTTATATTTTCACTGTCATTACTTTCCTTATTTGGTATTAGTCTTCGTGTATAAATTCAATTGTACTTTAGGTAAACGTTACTTCTGAGGATGTACAGTATGTTGGAGCATACGAAACGTCTAGTTCATAAAAAGTTCTACAACATGCGTTGTCTCGTTATGTTTATAACCGCAGTTTGTTTGTTATTTTTACTAAAGAGTATTATGGTATTTTTGATATTCCCCACTTTCTCATTCCCATAATGCAATAAGTTTTGGGGGGTTCTTTGCACAAAAACAATACAATTCATCTACTTTTGGGACTCTATCATGCTTCAGTGAACTGGATATCCATTGTTTTAATGCAAATAACCCCCTAAAATAAACGGTATTATGAGATTTGCGAAAATAGCGAATTGGCTAATTCCCCCGAGAAATAATACTCTTTTTAGCTATTCTTTGTTTTAAAATTTAGAAGTTTTTTTATGCGACGTCACGGCAGCCATGTTGGTGTACCCAAACAGTGAAAGGGCGGCCATGTTGGGTGTGGAAGACCTTAGACAGCAATGACCAGAACCAAGGTTGCTGACCAGCGGTTTTCGTTAAAACAATGGTTTGCTGGGGGTGCTTAGTCTCGCGGGCTCAGAAAACCTGGTTGTGGTCATTGTTATTTAAGGTTTTCCTGTTGCTGTTGGTGTACCCAACTTATCCTCCGGGAATACTCTTTTTCTTTGGCCATCTCAGTTTTATCAAAAATAACACTCAAACAGCGGTGAAAAACATCAGACATAAACGCATCATTTGAAATTATCTTTTACTTGACGTTTCGTATGAAACTACGATTTTGTATTAACCGTCACTTCCGAAGCATTCGAAACGTCAAGTAAACGATAATTTCAAACGATGCGTTTATATCTGACGTTTGTGCTGTTTCAGTGTTATTTCTGATAATCCTCCGGGAATTGAGCTCTATTAACATGTAAGCGTTTTCTTTTGTTTTGTTGGAGAAACAAGGTTACTGATCACGTGAGTGAAAACACTCTATAAGCCATGATATGATTCATTTCATATACCATTTCATCATTAATACCATAATACTTTTTGCTTGCCCCCCCCCCCCCCCCCAAATTTTACATAAGCATTGTTTTCGTTTTCTCTTGGGACCATTGTAAGTCCCAAGAGAAACTGGAAACAATGCTTATGCAAAATTTGGGGGAACAAACAAGTTTCTGAAGTGGTCTATTTGACACTTTTACCTCGGCCCCTGGTCTGTACTTGTTATATTCCGAAGATTAAAGAAGATCCTCTTTTTTCATCATTGATAGGCTTCGAGTGTTGGCCTATGCCGACAGAAAAAAGTTTTTGTCATCCATCAATCGGAATATGTGCAGATCTCTCGTTCTTTTCTGTGATCGCAGACAACGGTTTTCTGTCGAATCACGTCATAGTACTGAAATGATTTGCTATATTTACTTGTACGGTTGGTTTCATTTCGTAGCCACACCTACACTCGGAGGAAAACTCTCAAATATTTTGTCAAATTTCACGTCGTGTGTTTTGTTGCTGACTTATGGCCGTTCGATTGTTTTTCTCGAAACTTTCTGAGTCACCCAGCGAATCATTGGCTCGATTATCAGCCGCTGTTTCCGGCGGGATATGAGCCAGCGCTCAATCCTGAAATCACGACCGTATCTTCTCGGGTTGGATAACCCAACTCGAGTGAACGGCGGAAATCGAGCCGAAGCGAATCACTTCAGTTAACTTAGTGTTCAGGTCAATCGAACCGTGTAAGATATTCGTTTGACGTCCAGCACTAAAAGATATAGATACCTTAACTGGAGCATTGCCATAGAGGAGAGCAACAGAGGAAAAGATGTTACCTCTTTTGACAGGATTTTTCCTTTGCACCATATTTCGATTCATGGATGACAAATAATTTTAGCACTCAAAAGTGTCGGCTTACGTATTTCTCGGGAAAGTAGTTGACAAGTCCCTCAACAGAAGCTGTAATTGTCAGCTATTAGTTTATGAAAGGAACAGTTTTCCCCCAAAAGTTTTAATCTTCAACCCAAATTATTTTGGCTAATCAAAATAACTCTTTCAACGGTCTTTTTACGTTACAAAGAACTTTAAAATAGTCCCTTTATCCCTTCCACTCCATTGATCTAAAATTTCATTCTCCTAACTGGTACCATTATTTCTTTGCTGGTTAGCCCTGAGAATTAAGTGTTAAATCAAGGCAATACCCCTGCGTTGATAATAATCTTTATTCTCAGTACTTGTCTGCCTGCATGGCAGTGTATTTCAGCTCTGTGAGGTGAATTTACATGCTGATCATTCGTAGGAGTAAAAGGGTTCATGCTTTCAGTTGAATATCGTGTTCGATACGCGCAAGAGATCATGATCTCTTGATACGCGCCAATGTCTATAATTTTCCCTGCTCATAACGAACAGTGCTTTGGTTCTTTGACATGCCACGGCGGCGCTTTAAAGATCGGAGTTATCAGGAAAGAAATCAGTGCAA
This sequence comes from Montipora capitata, assembly GCA_949126865.1. NCBI lineage: Eukaryota > Metazoa > Cnidaria > Anthozoa > Scleractinia > Acroporidae > Montipora > Montipora capitata. Next base: position 58,658,175 of record OX421448.1, read on the forward strand.
AGAATTATCCCATTTGCTGTTTTCAACTGAGAAGCACTATTAATTTAAGAACCCTGAGTATATCAAGGGACCCACGACCTCCCGCCCAGCATACTTGAAAAATACTTCGGTCGAGTGATGGCTCACGACACTTTATTCCCCCGCACAACGAAAAAGGGATCTATTTTAGGACCTGCGAATACGGAATCCGACAAACCAGTTAACCCGTGTTCCAACAGATAAGGAGTTTTATCTAAAATGGTTTTAATTTGAATGTAAATTGAGGCAACGTTCGCATTAAAAAACGGCTATTTGACATTTATTCCATAAGCCAACGAGGCGGGCAACAAGCACGAATAGAATCATTAATACGTTTAATTCTTCTCGAATTCTCCTTCCAGGGGTTGATGTAGTAGCTTTCGTAACGTATAATGTGATTGGCTCGCTACACTAGCCAAAAACAAAAGACTAAACAATTTAAACAATGACTTCAAAACAATAGAAGCTGCTTGCAACACCAAACAATAGCAGGTTACGAGAGCTGCTACACTACTGCTTCCACGGGGAGTGAAAGTCAACGGCTAACGCGTTGGCCATCATTAACGAGGAGGCTTCCGTTTGTACATTAGTATGTGTAATCAAATGGTGACGAGTGAAATTTGGGATAAATCAGCACGAGTAATTTTTGTCAAGGGCGAGCTGAATTGCACGAGCCCGTAGGGCTGTGATTACTTATTAAAGACGGTGCCTACTATTGTTATTGCGCATATGTTCTGCGCATCTCGAGATACTCGGGTTTCCTATCGGTACGTGATGCTTACTAACACAGGGATATTTTTGCGCGGTTTAAAAGTATACGGCGAAAGTAGACTTTAGAAAGTAGTCTTGGTATCCAAAAAGAAAATTAGGGGTAACCATGCATTTTTGAGAGATAATTAAGCTTCAATTTTAGAAAGAACGCCATACATTGCTTTGTATTTTAAAGCTTTTTACAAATATTATTTGTGAATTATCTTTGAAAAATGCGTGGTTACCCTCAATTTTCTCTTTGGATTTCAATCACACTTGTTAAAATCTACATTTCCCGCATAATCCTAAACCAGGTAAAAAAACCTTTGAATTAGTAGGCACCGTCCTTAATAAGGCACATACAAAAATTCGAGATAGGTTATCGCAAGAGAAGATGAGGTAAAAGAACGGATCCCCAAGCTCCATGGTAGTTTTTATTGAAATCTATTTTAGGTTTCGCAAAGCTATTTTAAGTTCTCAATCCCAATGCTGCGCATATTTAAAATTTCATTATGTCATTAGGTGCCTCTGCGTCGCTAAGATTACATTTTAAAAAAACTACCATTGGAAAAGGCTCTTATCTCTCCTCTCTTGGTTATCGAAAATTGCGTCACCCAGGGATCGCATTTGGTTGGCTCTCTGTAACTTTCTTTGATCATTGACCAATCAGAAAGCTTGGTTTGTTACTTTATTTTTCTTATTAACTCTTTTCTGCGCTGTGTTACCTGAAAAATGCATTTCCCTCAACCAATCAGAGTAGAGGAATTTTTCATGCATATTTCAAAGTGGAAACAGTGCAATTAAGCCACGTCAAGTATTAAGATATTTCAGAATCAGGACCCCTTTGGGCTCCTGGATATTTAGCTTTCATAAAAATAAAAATAAAAACAACCCAGCAAGCCCAGAAGCAAAGTGCAGAAGAGGAAAACCAATTCAGCGAAAGAACAAATAAACAAGCAAGCATAAAAAAAACAAAGAAGCAGATAAACAAACAAACAAAGTGAAACTATAAACAAAACAAAATCATCCCACGCTGATTACTGCAACTGTATGTGTAAAATCTGAAGTCACTTCAGCAACAAATACTGCTTGTTGGGGAGCTGAACAAAGTACAAGTGCCGGGATATTGGGAGATCTAACCAGCAAATAATATTTAGACTAAAAACAAAATAATTATGCAAGGCTGGTAGTACGGCTGTGAGGATATATATTTTTTGTTTGACCAATATTTCGTCAGGCACTTCTTCAGGGAGTTAAGAGAATGCTCCGTGAAACTACTGCCCAGAGACCAATGTTTTTTTTTTCATCTCGATGATCTGTCATGATATCTATCTAAAACAAAGCCGGAATTGCATCTTGTATCCGGTGACATTGGGAAGCAACCATTTTTGCTTGATAAAACAAGCGAAAATTAGGTGACATTATGAAGTATCGCATCTACAGTGCAATTCTTAGGGTCGTGAACATCAATGAAAACCTCGCTTAATTCCTTTTTCGAGGGAATTAAAAGAATTCTTTTAAAAAACGCAATTTAAAAAAACGTCTGGTTTCTAATAATGACTCTCAAGCCGACAACAATTCGACCACTTTTCTCATAACATGTTTCCGTCAACTTTAATTAGAAAAAGTCATAGTTTTGTTAGGTTTGTTCATCCGAACCGGAAATGAAAAACAGTGGCGTAAAATTGAATTTCCCGAAGAGACGGGCACATAAGTTAACTAGACAAAGGCAGCCTCCAAAAGCCTATCGAATTTCTAGTGAATACCGTCTATACATTTGCGAGGAAGTGTAATTATGTGATTAATTCCAAGAAGCCGCAAAGGTTGTTTGTGGATTATTAACATGGTTTAATAAATACCGTCCACTTAACGAACAGCATAGGTGCCATCTCGTGAAATATTAAACAGCGTGAAAATTAAGGCTGAATCGCTTTGTAATCTTCGATGCTAAATCTCGTTCAAAAAGAGTTCAGTTCGTAATCTACGTTTTGGCTCGAAGTCTCAGTATTTCTTCTGTTTACGTTACGGAAAAGCAGAAGTCCATGGATTATGGGCCTCTGGGAGAACTAAACAGAGAGAGTTCAGGGATGAATTAATGAATCTTAAAAGAGTTTCGTTAACAGCCGATTTGTACAATTAAACAAAAGAAAACGAGGCGCGATCAATCGTGATCAAAGTAGGACATAATGAGTTAAGGCTGCGTGTGAAATTATTTTAAGTCATTATGTAAACTCTCGAGATGACAGGAAAAATCTCTTTGGTTTCCATTTTCGAAAAAGACAACAAAGCTATTCAGTTTAATTGTGAAGGGAAAACTTTTTATGAGCAGGCTGTTTGTGTGATCTGTGATAAAATGGTTATCCTTCAAAGAGAAACGAAAATCAACAAACGCAATTTGCATTTTAAAATACTGTACACAGACGGTCTTATTCAAAAGACCACTCGCTTGTGAATAAATCCATCTTTTGATGAGGTGCAATGCCTTTGTTTGTCGTTGCCCAAGCAACGCTTCCTTGAGAATAAGCTGGTGGTGACGTCTTGAATAATCTTATCGAGTGATCATATTTGACACAGAAAAGGGAACTGCTATTGTCGTGACAATATTATCTCTGTTGTACTCTTTCAGTTGAAAGAAAAGTCTGCTGAGAAGTGAGATCTGTCCGCCGTTTGATCCAACCACCCGAACCACCCAAAGCCTGACATCCTCTGTGAGACTTCATTCGAACTGATCGGCTCAGTCCCATCAAAGCCGCAGTACGGCTCAAGATGCTATTGATAGGGTTAATTGTTTTACCATTACTATGTCCTGGAGTCGATTTGTAGGACAGGCCGGGACGGTGCTTCCCGATAAGTGGATGGATGGATGTTCACATCCCTTTTTGCAAAAAGATCCACGAACTCTCTACATCAGTGACATGGTGTAATTGATTCTCCTTGGAAAGTACTGAGCGGTTTAAGAGGTCATTGACGTGCAGTTTTGCCAATTATGATGGTTTACCTCGCCAATTACTCCAGGGGATACGTCGTCGAATACGAGGCTCCATGCTTCAAAAGTTGGCTTCTTTTGCCAGCGCAGAACTTATGGCACGAAGGATTACGTGGAGTTCTATACGTAACTGCAATGGTTTATATATTCCTAGGTATAGCTATAATTGCGGACATTTTCATGAGCTGTATCGAAGTCATAACGAGCAAAAAGCGAAAAGTGACGCGGTTCGATCCTGACAGACAGGAACGAGTTGAGATCGAAGTCTTTGTATGGAACGAAACCGTGGCTAATTTAACATTAATGGCGTTAGGTTCATCAGCGCCGGAAATTCTATTGGCTGTGGTGGAGACTGCGCAAAATTTAGGCAACGCACCAGATGCCTCGCGAGAAGACAAAGATGGTCTTGGTAGTTTTACAATAATCGGCTCTGCATCATTTAATCTTCTTCTTATTACTGCGATTTGTGTGGTTAGCGTACCAAGTGGGACGGTCAAGAGAATTCGGGAGTTTGGCGTTTTTATCGTAACCTCCGCATGGTCTCTCTTTGCGTACATCTGGCTGCTTGTCGTGCTAAAATGGAGCTCTCCCGACGAGATAGAGCTATGGGAAGCGTTTGTCACGCTTAGCTTCTTTCCTTTACTTGTTGTCACTTCCTGGTGTCAAGATAACGGCTGGTGGTGCAAGAGAGGACGAATCTTAAGCGTCGATGCGCCAGAGGTAAATGATAACGAATACAAAAGTACTATTTTCCTTAAATCAAAGAAAAAAAACTTTAGTGTCTATATGATCCGAAACCGATCAAGGCTTGATATCAGCAAATGGCCGACAGTCCGATAATTTTAAAATATGTTTAAAAAAATAAGTTGTCTGAATGGGCGGGTCGCATCTTCCATCACTAGCCTCTTGACCATAAAAAAGTCATTAGGCCTGCCGCCTTGTTGAGAGGTGATTGAGAGCGCTAATCCGCTGGATAGAGATTTATCATTGCGCTGTCCGCCTTTTGGACAACCGAAGCAGGGACAAGTTGATATTTTAAAGTACTTGAAGAGGTGTTCCGATCACAATTATTGAAAGCTAACTGCATACATTTTAAACCACAACTTCTATTTCTGACTTGATCAGTAATGATATCTCTGACCGTCTGCCGGAAACTTTTATAATTTTTGAAGTTTTCTTTAAATTTGAATAACTTTTCACCTTTTAATTTCGCAACAAAACGCTTTTCAAATCGACTACTCCTACGATTTGAAAAGCAAGTTAGTGCTGTCAATCGGAACGATTTCAAATAGGATTTGAATACAACTGACCCCGATTTGAACTGATGGATTCATCATTTGTAGACACTTACACTGAATAAAATGTCGACAGCTTATATCTCTCTAAAACGTAAACAAAAATGCAAACAAAAAACAAACTGGTCGTTTTCATGATCATTAGTGGGAAAGCTTCAAAGCTCTTGCTATAGGAAATTGCTTCATTGCGTTTAAATCTCGCATTTAGAGTTGCGCTTGGCAGGGTCCTGAGATTACTTGCAAAAGTTACTCTACCATGGTAGTCGCTTTTGTAAACATTGTTCTCGATCATTTTTAAACTTCACTGATCCTTTTTATCCAAGATATTTCGCATACCTTCTCCAAAAAGTATTTGGTCCGGCTCTCAGCTTCCATATTCAGTTCAGGATGTCACTTCACTTGCCTTCAACGAGACTCGGAATTAACGGCCCACTCGAGGCCAAAACACAACAGCGCAAAGTACCATCGATTTACTCGCACGCGTTTGAATAATGCCGAGATAAAATATACTTCCAGTTACACAGGCTGGTTTTCCTTTTTCAAACAATTCCGGCCTTGAATATAGCTTTAAGTGCCGAGACTCTGCCACATTCGTGGCATCCGTTTCCCGCAAGAGAGCTTGCTCGCAGGCTATCCGTTTCCATAGGGCATAGCGCATGCCATTAAAAAGGGTGAAACTCTAATGACCCGTATCAGACGTATCAGTTTCAATATTATGCAAAAAAATTGCGAAGTCAAAACATAATTACACGTTATTGTCTTCATTTCGCTTTTAATCCAGCTCCCACAACGTGATTTAAGGATTTCCAGTATTTGCTCTCATATCTTTGAAAAGATGTCCTAAAACATTGCCAAACGTTTAATGTGGAGTGACTTTTACTACTTTGGATAGTGCCGGATTCATCCAGTCGATAACTGAGTTATCCTGCGGCCACAGGTAGAATTAGAAGATCCCTCTCTAAAATAAATGTTGGCATTACTCGAAATTGCATAGTCCCAAATCTGAGATGAGCTTAGGCTATACGTTTTCACTGCGCCATTAATTGAAGTCTTCTTGTATATAGAGATGCCCACAAGTTTAAGACAGATTAGGCATCTAAAGATCTTGAATTGACAAAACGCCTTACGTTTCAAACCTTTGTACATTTGTGTACATTTGTTTTCCGTTCTCTGCAAATGACCAAATCTTATGTTGTGGGAAAAACGCGAGCACTGAACAGCGACGTCGACCATAACATTAATTTGTTGTGTCCATAGTACCTGTATCCAAACAAGATTTTGCAATAAAAGGACCGGCAATCCGGTAGTTATTCAAATTAAAGAAATACCCTCTCTCGTCGGAACACTCCAATTAGGGAGTTTAAAAACGACCATGGCTACGGCAATGTCAACAGCACAAAACAATAAAATCATTGGTTTAAAAGAGGAAAAATAATCGTGCAGCATAGCAACAGCAACGGCGACGGCAACCACAGGCCACCCAGACTCGGATGTTAAAAAAAATTTGAAGGATTTGCACGGGAATCTCGATAACAAACTGTAAAAGATATATGCACGCAAAAGTTCTCAATAAAAAAGCCGTACTTTATTGTCGTGGTGACTTTCTCGCTTCTTGTGTGGTTATTTGCCCGGGTTGTCACTCGTAAATAAATTTTTATATACGAGTGACAACCCGGGAAGTTGAGAAATCTCATTCAATCAGGCAAATGTGGTAGTTCCTCAAGAATGACACTCGTCGGAACGGAACTTAATTTAGGGGAGAAAATGAAACTTTGGGCGTTTTCCATTTACCAAGAAATTCCGGAAATTCCGGTTGGGATGTAAATGGAACACACGTTTTTGGTTCGTTTCACTGGAAAATTTCCGGAATAAACGGAACTTCTGAAAAGGTAGTCCTGTTTTCCCGTTGGAAACTTTCCAATGGAAATGTGTGTTCCATTTACAACTTTTGAAAGGTCTTACCACTTCCAGGCTATTCACGGCCACATTTTTAAATTTTGGCGCGTAAAATCGCAATCACTGGGCGGCGAACGGACCTGAGTTAAATGGAACACGTTTTTTTCACCCGATGGAAATTTCCACAAATTTTGTGTAAATGGAAAACGCCCTTTGTGTAAATGGAAAACGCCCAAACCTCAAGTGCTGACGTCCTTGATAAATTGGCTATTTCACGTTGTTGTTTTGCTGACGACAGCAAAGAAATGGACGAAAGTGAAAAATGCACGTGCAGAGCGTGCAAAGCTGTTGTTTTTTGCCCACTAAATATGCAAATTTGTGAAGTTCACGTTGCCGTTGCCGTTGTCGTTTCCTATTACGGAGCTTAAGCATGCGCGTGTTTGAGACGCGGACGGCAACCGGAAGTGAGTTGTTTTCCTTTTTAACTTGTCTTCACACAACCACATTTACATTGCCAAGTATCTTTTCTCCACTAGATATGGTTAGAATAAAAATCTGGGAGACACCACTGTCCTAGCGCGCGAAATGTTCTCTTCCGGTTGCCGTCCGCGTCTCAAAAACTACTTATATTTTCTCTGAAACCCGCTCTCGTACCCACTTAGGATTCCGCGCTAACATTGCTCCACGTGAACGAAATGGAATAATCGCGAAAGACTTATGATAATGCTATTATATTGGGGTGACGTTTTTGTCGACATCTTAAAGTATCTAAAGTCTTAACGTGTTTAACTGATATAGGTGCTTTAAAATGAGTTCTTAGACTTTTAAGAAAAAGAAAGTGATCATCGACGCTTTTGAAATAAAAACACAGACTCAAGGTACTGTTTATCAGCGTTATTTGAAATGGGAGTTTAAAAAATTCCTGTTATTTAGTCATTTGAAAAATTTGACCAGCTGCCGTCACTGTTTCCCTGAATTGTTCGCCGATATTGTGGACTGAAGTCGTCGATATTGTGGACTATTGTTCGCCGATATTGTGGACCACTTAAAGGCGTGCTAAAAACACCCGCCTAGTTTGTTAGCTACGCCATGCTGATGAGGCCCAAAGGGCCGAAACAGCTGTCCATGGCTGCTAATTGACCGGGTGAAATGGTTGTGCGCATACGTGATGTGTTGGCAACACCGGGTTGGTGTTAGCGCGTGTCACCTTGCCTTTACTAAGTTAGTCACTGGAACAACGACAAACAAGTTTGAAAAGAACGTAAATTTACAGTTTTAATGTCGTTCTTTCATTAATTTTTTTACTTCTAGGTTGTAGACCGACATTTTGACAACCTGAACGAAATTCATCTTCAGAGTCAAATGCCTTACTTTTACGTTTTTTGTTTGAAAACGATATTTTTTGCAGAGCTGTGATGTAAGAGTGTATGCTAAAATTAGATCGTTCTCGGATCTTCTCAAAACGATGTGCTTTCAAAAGTCGACTCTTTTGTACAGAAAATCCGATTGATCCGGCGGTAAATCAAATGAAGCGGGTTTTTCCACTGAATTTTTTTCGGGAAAAAAGGAATACCTTTCCTCGATTTTCCCGGAATGATCGGAAAATCCTGTTCCATTTGCATTGTCCCACTTGTACCATGCTCTTGGAAAAAAAAACATGAAGGACTCCAAGGGCCTTGGTGTTTAGCTGCCCAAATGAATCGTGCGGGTTTCACGCGGATGCTTTATAGCTTGTAGCTGCACAACTGCAGGTGAGATCGAAAATCCGGCAGACATGTTTGTTATTCTAAATGATTAGTATCCAGTCTCTTGAGAAGAAAAAGAAAAGAAAATCTCGAAAGGAACACACTCGTCCCGTTCCACATTTTGATTGAGGAAATTTGTTCTGTTCCTTTACACTGAAAATTCTGCCCGGTTTTTCCATACAAAAGGAAAGCGCCCCAGGACTGTTGGTTTCAGCTATGCAGGGATATCTTGAGATCTCGTGCCTTCACATCTAAGACCAGTCGCATTCTCATCAATGTTGCATTTATTTAAATACATTATGTCGGATTGAACAAATTAAAAAGCAATAATAATTCAAAGCAAAGATGTTGCAAAGCAGAGTTGATGTTGGCTCTGGCACTTGTCCCCAGAGCGCACCAGTTTGGCATTCCCTAACCATTGCGCATGCTTCAAAGTATTCCGCTGATGATCATCGGCTCAAGTATCGCTATTTTGAAAAGAAGGACGAAAAAATGGCGTGGACAGTCGATGGCAAACTCACATTCTGAAGTGAAATAAGACTCAAAAAATGACTTTTTTAGTGTCATGTACATCGGAAGCTTTTACCAAACTGTGGTGACTCGATCAGAGTAGAAGTTATCCTACGTCTGTCTCGTTTAACCTTCGCTATGCTGTTACATTCGGTTGCAGGTGCGTGTAGTGGGGCTTACCGAACCTGGAAGCCCAAGTCTCATGCATCGATCAATGGAGCTGACAGCATTGGAGCAGCAAAGACTCAGGTGAATAAATGCACGCTACAAATTGATGGAGGTTGATCGACTCAGTGCGGTTGCGTTTTAATATATAAAGTTAGTTACACATTGGTGTGCGCATGCCTCTTGTAGTTCAAAATGTATTAAGTTATTTCTGTTTTGCCTAGTAATATCAGTGAAAATGACTTAGCTGGAAGCAAGCAAAAGTTAAGGTGCGTTTGTTGATTTTCTCTTACAAAATAGACTATGTTTACAAGCAGTCCGTTTGTTATTGAAATGTACCAACCACCGGAACTCGAACAAAAGAGTCGTCTGTTTCATCAGTCAATAATGCTCTTGCCTCGGTCGCGTGAAAGCTCGGTTCGGTCTAACCAGCATTAAATCCCCTGAGAACCTATGGATTTGAATATTACTCAACCAGTGTTTGAAACTGGTTGCTTGTAATCTCGCAATCTGATTGGTTAATTTGCCATCGCGTCAATGCTGCTTGCATCATGCTTGCGTCAATATGTCACGCAATGTAATAGCCAATCAGGGGTGCAGGGGTGGCGCATTGATGAGAGCACTCGCTTCCCTTCCCACCAATGTGGCCCGGGTTCGATTCCCATATTGTTGTTGATAATACATGTAGTACAGACAACTCTGAACCACTTTCAATTTTTTAAATGTTTCAAGCAGCTCCACCCAGCCTGACACATTTATAACTTACAAGGGTAACAGAGTTCGACCCCTCCAAGTTTGCCCACACATTTCAAGTTTGACACTTTTCCCCTAACCAGTTTCACCCCTTGAAGAAAAAAAGTTATAAAAAATATAAATCACAGAGCACAGATGATTGGTGATCATTCCAACAAATCCGTGGCTCTTTAATCTGTCTACAGTATTGTATTTTCTTAAAGAATACAACTTGAAATATTCAATTTTGCTTGTGCTTTCTTTTAGACAATGAAGATGATTTATGAATTGACCATAGTTTTTCACATTCGAGTCGGACTAGGGGTTGAACTTGAAATGTGGAGGGGGGGGGGGGGTGGGTGGGTTTGCAAACCTTGGTGGGGTTGAACTCGCTGGGGGCGAGGGGTACAAACCTTCTTGGGGTCGAACTTGCGGGGGGGCGAAACGTTTGCAATTCCTTACAAGGGGTGACATTTGACAGTCATATAGTGAAACTGTTTTCAAAACAATTTTCTAACAGTTTTCAAAGCAAAAAAGTTCTTTGTAGTCACTGAGGCGACTTAAAAAGTTGTAAAGAATCCTTAGAATATCCAGACTTAAATGTGATAAGAAATCTACCACCCAAAAAATAAATATTGTATTATAAATTTTAATTGAAGCATTGATCTTTGTAGTTATGAATGCAATTTTAGAAATTATGTAGAGAAGCCTGAGAAATTCAGGACTTCAACAGGGTTTGAACCTGTGACCTCGCGATGCTGGTGCGACGCTCTCTATGTAATTGCTAAAATTGCGTTCATAGCTGCGAGGATCATTGCTTCACTTGATTTCATATCTGCAGTTCAATTTATGATTCACGTTCATTATTATTTCGTTCATTATCTAGATTTTCTTACCCACTCATTACTTTTTGCACAATTTTATTGGCTACTTTTTGTCACATGGTGAAAATCAGATAACGGATATGTTGTGGTTTAAATTTTTTCCTGGTTCAAAATTTTTTAAACCAGTTCAAATTTGATTTTCCTTGGTTTCACATTATGATAATGGGAATTACACCAAAAAAAATCTAAATATTATTAAAATGGTTTGAACAACCCCAAATTGGATACCTGTAATTGGACACCCATGTCATTCGCACGTCAATCACATGCACTTGGATGGGGTCTTTCTTGCTGTTTTCATACCGTTTGTAAAAGAGGTTGAATATACATTTAACTTTTTCATGCAAAGAGGTAGTCAAAGACTTCTTATCCCCGGATTTTGTTCTGATTTTTTCACATTTTGTTATGGTTATGATTAATTAGTAATAGGACTTTGTGTCATACAATTCAGGGGTAATCATTCTCGTAATTTCAAATGGGCCTCGCGTAAAATCACTCGAACGGTTACTGCCTGAATTTTATTCCTCTCAGTCCTATTACTATTACTAATACATGTAGTAATGCAACTTCCATCATCATTATCGTCATTCTAGTGACTTTTTCTGCATTCAAAACAAATACAGTATTGACTCCAGAAATAATCTGCAACCTCACCTTACTAAAGGTGTTAATAATTAAAGTGCTACTATGACCAAAAAATAATATTATTATTCTTCTTTTTCCTTGGATTTCAAAACTATGTTAACTAAACACTAAGTGACCCAAGTTTTTAAGTTCTGATTTTATAGACACCTGTTTATTTTAACTGCTAACTTTAAGATCTTGAGAGAGCTGGGTCGAGGAGAAAACGACGTCAAAGATTCACTGGTTTAAGAATGCAATGCGTGTGTACACGGCTGAATTAATATGCAGCATTTGAGTTTCGGGTTTTCAGATTTTTAAACTTGTGTTTTGCATTTATAATTAGTTGCATTTACACGCTGAAATTTTGAGTAATGACGTCACTTTTCCGTAGATCCAACCCTCTGAGGTCCAATCGGTCATTTTTGAACGTGAGTAACGGCGGACTGTAAAATCCAAACCTTTGGAAGGACAGCCTTTGGATAAAAATCAAAGCTCAAAATTTTCCCATTCGGGTGTTAAGCGAACACGCTTTCAAAATCTGAAGAACAAAAGAAAATTATTTTTTGATCATAGTAGCACTTTTATTAAGGAACTTGCATTGAAAAAGTTAACAGTAATTATAGGATGTAATTTTTGTTTTAGAGATGTTGTGAATTTGTGGAGAGGATCAAAGCCTGACTGCAATGCAAACAGAACAACCACAGATGTGGTTTTGGCTTTGAAGCAATTTAAGCAAATCACACAGCAGCCTCAAAATGCTGCTTCCTCCAGAGCACGGTATGTTACCAGTAATAAGATGACCTTCAGTTTTGCGTCGTAATTCATACATGTATGTGAATTTTCTGGCCTTTCTTGTGGGTCTTTGATTTTAACGAGGATGAAACCTCAGAATAACATCATGCCCATCTTGCAGGATGCATATAATTATTTAGTTGCAAACTGCAAAGTCATTGGCAACTCTTTTGAGAACATGCATGTGCAACAAGTATGAGAAACAAATATACAAGAATACCTTCAGAAATAAATTTTGACGACTTTCATTGCAATCCTTATCGGTCATAAACTTTTGAATGAAGCAGTGATGCACCAAATAATGCTTACTGTATGAGAAGGCTTTATGTGACCAAACTAAATAATATTGCAAACACACCTGATTTTAATTAGATGAAAGATTAGAAGAAGACTTATCTCTAAACTGGTAATGTGATAAACAATAATATTTAAGAATTCAGAAAAAAATAATAGAACATGTACATTACATGTATGTAGCCTTGTTACAGAACAGACACAAAGCAAAATGGAATCTGCACATTGACATGTATCAATAAAATATGAAATGATAATAATTATTGGTTCTTTTTTAGTTTTTTCTTGTGGGTTATAATAGTAAACCATGTTCTATTGTGATATTAGTTTTCGACATGCTGCTTTGCGCACTATAACCCGGCAGAGACAGGGAAACTTCAAAGGACTGCAGGAACATGACAAAGACTGTGAACAACAGTTGAATCTTCTCTCAAAGTCTTTTTGTGGATCAAGATCTGTATTTGGGGGTAAGATGTATTACGTTAAATTTGTATTGTTTGAAAAGGCCTTGTTACGGAACTTTAATATCATCCTTCAGTATCTTGGGCTTGAATGTGTATTGCTTTAGACTTGCACAAGGTGCGGCCCTGCATGGCAGGCATCGGATTGGTCTTTTTGGAAAGCAATTATAATTGATGGCATGATACATTGTACATTATGTACTTTATGGACAGCTACAAAAATCTGTGAGGTTTTCTTCCACTTTTAGCATTATAGCTGCATATACTGTGGCTACAAAGTGGTTTTGTAACTCGAACTGGGCTCAAATTGAGATTTTGAAGAATGTCCTACTGACATCCTGTTGTTTGTAATGTGACTTTACCTGTATCTCAAAGGTTAATATGGAGGAGAAGGCTGTAGATGAAGGGGCAGGGTCAACATAGTGACAAGTCTATTTGCTTTCCATTTTCCATAACTCCTTGCACCTGCCTGCCTTATTTATCTGCTGGTCAATGTTGTTATCGTAAATTTCCCTAATTATTGTGATCAGCCTAAACCAATATAATTTTATAGCGGCACAGAACACTGAGTTTATGTTAGCACATGTACTCTAGCTCACATTGGCGCAGTCCTTCAAGCCTGCCTCTTCTGATGACACAGAAGAGAAAATTAAATTTATGGTTGTTTGACAACATAACTCTGCAGAAAACTTGGCTTTATAAAACAACCAAGAAACTCTTTACCTTGTTCTGTTCTGTTATAAGGCAGACATAGAAGTTGTTTGTTGAATGCATGTTCATTTTTCTCTGTTAACCCATTTTACTCCTGGGTGTTGCCCATTGACGAGTAAAATCATCTGGTGTTAGACAGAGTAAAATGCTAAGTATGGCTGGTTTTGGGGGTGAGTGGGTTAAGTAGTTTTGTATCTGCTCTTGAAATTGTCCCCTTGAATTTGAAAGCATTTGTGTGCTAACAACATTATTTGTCTTGATAGATGAACAATCATTCAGCTTCAGTGCAAGGTCGTATTCAGTGGTAAAAAGCAACAAGATGTTAACTGTGGAAGTGCAGCTTAATCAAAGGATGTCAAGGTTTGTTTGAATCACATAAACTTTCTGTGTTACTGCATATAAATAGCTAGTGGGCCTATAGCTAATAGACCAGTTCATGTTCTTGAGTGCATCATGGGTATAATCAGGGCAACATGGCGGGAAATTCAAGGCCAAATAACAGAGATGAACTGGAGTTGGTATCTATTCTTTGGAATTTCTGAATATTGCTTTTTGTCTCCATATATTCTCTGTATTTTTTTGCCTTTGCAATTACAGGAAATGTATGGCAGAAACTTTGTTTAATAAAATAATTTCTACAATAGCCATTCTCTCCAACTTTATTCTGCCTCACCTTTGAGTGCATATCTTCTGTTTTGGAAAATTTAAAAAACCCAAAATTGCATGTCATGAATACTTTTCCTCGTTTTGAACTTCCACACAAACCTTTGAATTTCTCTCCATCTTGCCGTGATCACCTACGATGCACTCAAGACCGTGAAGTCGTCTCTTCTCAACTCCAGAATTGTTGGTCCCAGGTATGATTGTACATTGTAGATGCTTTGTCTCCTTAATAGCCAAGAAACTGTTCCTTACAGCTGTACTCTGTTCTTTCTCCACCCTGGGCCAGTCAGTTCAATGCGTAGCGCTCTTGGTTCAAGATAAAATATTCTTTTGAATTTTAAGCTTAAGAACGAGGCATCAAGGGCTAATTTAAATAAAATCAAAAGAATATTTAAATGGTGGCCATTTTGGAATAAGGTGTATTGTAGGTATCCAGAGACACAAGTGACATTGACATTGGGAAGAAGGGCAAGGGGACACTTTGTGAGACTTGTTGAAATCCAGGTGCCTCTAGTACACGTACACTGTAAGGGGCATTTCTGAACATATCTGTGCAAACATGAAGTCCACGAGAATGAAAAAGAAGTGGAAATATGCTGATTTGGCAGGTTGTGACTTTTTATAAAACTTTGAAAATAATAATAATTATTATTATGATAAAGGATGGGATGGCACAGTGGTGAGAGCACTTGCCTCCCACCAATGTGGCCAGGGTTCGATTTCTGCAAACGCAGACATATTTCCAGTGGTCCTTTCTCTCCTTCTTTTTCGGGGGAGAGAAAGGTCCGCCGGGAATAGGTTTGCGTTCACAGGCTAACGATGGCTGTGCTTTAGGTTGCGCTCTGAAAATGCAATGCACTTAAAAGATAAGCCGCGAAGTGTCCATATGTCATCTCGCCGAACAGACGTTGTATGTGTGCCACTTTTCTTTTCAAAACAGCGCTTCTCGTTGAACGAAATTACTGGTACTGTATGTACATTGTATTATGTGTTGAACGTAGTTATGTCAAAACGAGAAAAATCAATCTATGGATAGATATTTAATCGTTTCTAGTAGAAATACGACCCCCAAAATGCAGGAAATAATTATCACCCCCGGAAACCTAAAATTTCAACATTTTACAGGGAAGCATGCCCCCGGACTACCCTAGAGGCTCGGTCCTATGGGTCTCATCAGCTGCCTGTTATTGCCATTTTGCCGTCTGTTTGAAAATCTACTGAGAACACTGATTATTATTGTTATTATATATAAATTATTATAAAGGCCTCTCCTTGGTAATGTTTATAAAGTGCTAATGTTGAGAATTACAGGGGCACCCAACGAGAACATAGCTCAAAACCACTTAAACAGAGCATTTTTATACGTATTTTAGTATTTAAACAGTAGATATAGGCATATTTTTATCCCCTAAAAATTTTTCATCTGTTCGGATTTCCGGGTTTTGCTAAAAGCAGGCCCGCGGCCCAGCGGCCCGCAGCTCACGGCCCGCCACGGCCCAGCGGCCCGGCAGCCCGGCAGCCCGAAGGCCCAGCGGCCCGCGGCCCACGGCCCGCGACAGCCCGGTGGCCCGGTGGCCCACACAGTTTTGTCCAGCGGTAAATCCACGCTCATGCTCAGATTTGCATCGGGTTTGGGCGCGCAAATGAAAGACGGTGAGTTTGAATTCGTTTACCATTTTAATAATCATTTCAATCCTTTTCGATCCTTTCTTTCGTTGCATGTTGCTAAGTGAAAAATATTGTCATTCTCTGTTGTTTTCGTCTGTTTACAACAACAAACAGAAACAAGGATTCAAATGATTAAAGTGGTAAACGAATTCAAACTCACCGTCGTCCATTTTGCATGCCCAAAACCCGATGCAGATCTGTGCATGCGCGTGGATTTACCGTTGGACAGAAAAACTGTGGAAAATGAGGACTGGGCTACCGGGCCTCCGGGCCGTCGAGGGCCGTGGGCCGCCGGGCCGTGCCGCTGGGCCGTGTCGCGCCATGGGCCGCGGGCCTGCTTTTAGCAAAACCCCGGATTTCCTAGCTGAAAGTCTGGTGATCCGAAAATTATAGGGTTCAAAACTTACCTTTTCGAAATTTTCAGCCAGAAAAAGGGCTCCCAAAAATTCTAGGTGACCTTTTTAGGGTAAAAATCCATTAAAAATGGGCAATTATACCATTTTTCAGATGTTCGAAAATCCTAGGAGAGGCAGGCAAGCAAGAAATTTTACAACAAATGTTCCAAAAATTCTAGATCTCAAATCGTCTTCCGAACAGATATTTTCCGAAAATTGACGTTGGGTGCCCCTGGAATTACAGGGTGGGATAAAAAGTATGCTTTTGATTGGAAAGCAGCTTGTCTCAACACTGTAGTACAGACATTAAAAATTGATACAGTTCAGCAAAGTTATCAACTTTCAACAGATCACCATCCATTTCACCAGCTCCTCATGAGCCATTGACAGCTGTCAACCAAAGTAACTCGGCAGAATTGACGATACCAGTCGTTAACTGGACCGACATTAAGGTGTGTAGTCCCACAGCTTGAAACCTGATCAAATGGAGAGTCGTTCTCTACGATTGGTTGCTTTTTCAATTTTTGTGCAGGTTATTGACATCCCGATATACTAATAAGAATCATCACTTTCAAGTTTACTCCTGAAGCCCTAATTTCGAAAATTATACATAATATTTATCTTCTCATCTATTTTCTATACAGTTATTGTTGTGGCATTAGTAACGAGACTTTTCCAAAATTATGTAAACACAATGTTGTAATTGCATCCATTGGAGACTTGGAAAAAATACAAGCTCCGGGTGCTTTAACTACTGAGCTACTGGAGTCTGTGGTGAGCAAGGGTGAAATGTCGGTCTTTGACTTGAACTGCATTATGCAGCTACAAAGCATCCAGTGTTTGCAACAACAATCGTATTATTTATATATTACTCACATTAATTTTGCTCAATTCTCCGAAAGCTACCCTAATTTGAGACATTTTATATGCCTCCTCAAATTACAATGTGAAATAGAATCAAAAGCTGGGGAATCGAAAAAAATGGGAACCTCTTGCTAAATTTATATATATTATATACAATGTAAACCCAAATGACTACTATATTATAAGAATCCATAATATTCTTTTCCTAATCTCCTGTCAGCAATCTTTCAGCATCAAACTCATGCATATATTTGCATTTTTCATCCTTTCACAAAAGTTTCAGCCCTTTTTGTAATAATTAGTGTTAAATTTGTAAGTATATTATGTGTAAGTGTTCTATGTAGTCATAGTATTGTTATTAGTTTTATGTGGTATGAATAAATTTGTAATTAGTGTTAAAGTGGAACTGTAGCGTACGTGTTGTACATAGCTACAGCATTGTTATCAGTTTTTTACACTGGTTATAAATTATAGTTCTGTTTGTAGTAAGTGTTGTACATAGTCACAGTTATTAAATAAAAATTTAAAAAAAAGAATTCTTAAATTGCAAATCAGGAAATTTTATCTTAAGTGACCATTTCCTTCATTCTGGATTAACAACATCTAGGTCCACTGCCCTTTACAGTCAATTTCACATTACTTTACCGCGCCACATTGCAAAGTTCGTTGGGAAATTGGATACTAAGTTACGAAGTAGCCAATTACGCAGCAAATTAGGCAACCAAATAACAAATTTTGAAATGAACTTCCCAACTTCTCCTAATTTGCTGTGTAAAGTTTGTGACATTGTAAACAAGTGGTTTGAGGATTGAACACGATTGAAAATAGCACTGTAGTTAAAATTTACCGACAAAGACAAATGTAAATATTGTCGACGGGTTTGTAATTCTCGCTAATGAGGGTGCTGTCCAGAGCTTCGATAAGTCATGCACCGACAAGGAATTTGGGCTGCAATTATACCCTCCAATCCAATTTATCGGCAGACTACTTGGAGTATCATTCATTTGTATAAGGTGAGCATAAGCGCTATCCAGTTCTTCACATGAATAAACATCAATTTCAGGCATCACCGTTAAAGATCTCCACCTGTCTTTGTTCTCTTCAATTTTTGATTATCCTTAAATTATCTTATTTCCGCCACTTCATACTTGGCCTCTATCGTTTACAAAACTCAGTGTAAAAAACAATCATCCGCAGTTAACGTTTAGTTCAGGGCGTGAGTCTATTCTCGCTAACTCCCTGTACGCACAACCGACCGACAATATTTTCATTTGTCTTTCTCAGTAAATTCTAATTACAGCACTATTTTGAATGGTGTTGAATCCTCAAACCACTTGTTTACGATGTCACAATCCTCAGACGGCAACGGGCTGATTCGGGGAATTTGCGAATTTCGATCTGGTTGGTATGAAGTTGGGAAGTTCATTTCAAAGTTCGCAATTTGGTTGTCTAATTTGATGCGTAATTGACACACAAAAATTTGGTTTTATCAACGGAATTGATAATGTAAATTGGCCACCTTACAGAGATTCTAAAAGCTGACGTTTCGAGCGTTCCCCACCGACGCAGCACCACAGTTTCTTTAGAAACTACCCCTTCATTGATGCGTAATTGGCTACTTCGTAACCTAGTATCCAATTTCCCAATGAACTTCGCAACATGGTGCGGTAAAGTAATGTGAAATCAACTGTAACATATATACCCTTTCCCTACTTTTATGAGACAGGCACAGCTCATTCAGGTTGGTGCGTGACCTTCTGAGCTGGAGGTTGCCAGTTCGATCCCCACCTCATTCAATCCACATCTGTTTCTACTTTCCTCTGATCCGTGTAGCTTTGAATACCCGTAAAACAGAACATTGACAGAGGTGTGGGCTAAGAAGGTGTGCAGCAAGGGCTACAAGTTTATCAGTAACTCTAGTTCACTGTCATGTGTTATCCTCATAAAATAAGGACCTTTATTTACCTCTATTTCAATTATTAACCTTTACTCTGTCTAACACCAGACGATTTTAGTCATTAGTGGAGCCGCTTTAGAGGCTTTCTTGTTTCATCCAACGTGGGATCATGACTGACATGACAGACTAGCTTGGGTCTTGCATTATGACTGTACATGTACCATCATCTCTAGTACGAGCAAAGTAAAACAAACATAATTTGTTCTGTGTGTTCTGAAGCAGAGTAATGGTGGACCAGTATCAGCGCCAAAGCCAGCAAGGACCACACCTTCTAGAGACAATGTCAGGAATGGTGGAGATTGGCTTTCTGATGCAACCTTAAAAAGTGACTTTGAAAATGATTCTACAGGGCAGTGTTCTAGCGTGGCTTGTTCTGTTGATTACGAGACGCGTGATGGCAGTGCCAAACATGGAGTAGATTACCACAAGTTAAAAGGCACATTAGTGAGTGTTGTAACCTTAAATATTTTACTTAAAGTTTTACTAGTAACGATGCAAAATAACTGTTCTTTATCTCTTGGTCCATAGAAATTTAATGCGTTTAATTTGCATGATGAATATGAGTTTTGTATGTTGAAAAATAATTGCCAGAGGATGGCCTGTTTTGCTTGCAAAATTGTTATGGGACTCTGCTTTTAAAATCATTCCCCAGAAACAGAAGTCAACATTTCAAACATTGCATGTTGACTGTCAATCTTGGGAATAATAACACAATTAATTTAAGTGCTGACTTGGTAATAATTATTTCCAATGGTTGGCATTTCAAGTCTTCTTGGACAAAATTGTGGGCTTATTGTGCTTTGTGGGACATTGATTTACCCACTCTCAGTTTTCAAAGTGTGAGGCATGGCTTTCTGGTTTGGTAATTACTGGCAGTAGCTATGCAATGCTTGAAATTAGCAGTTGTCCGGTCTTTCCAGACAACCAGAAAGTTTACCAGGCGACTAGTTTTTGGTAAAATGAAAAGGTTGGTTGCCCGAAGAAAAAACAACGGACAACCAAACCAAAAATAGAAAATGTATTACATAAGCAGCACCCGACTCACAAGATGGTTTTCTGTTGTCAATGTCTGATAGTAGTGTGAAGTTTAATAATTAATTTGCCGCCGTTGAGCATTTTCCCGGGTTTTGAATTATCTGTGGCTTTTACAAAAACTTTTCAGGTAGGAAAATTCATGTCTAGCTGGCGATGGAGATCAATGACTCCATTTTGAAAATGCTAAAACTTAGACCCAGACTTCCACAGAAAAACCACAGGCGCGCACTTAGAACAGTGGGATACTCAAGCTCCAACGCCATGCGATTGCATCTCAACAAGGCAACTGCATTTACTCGTAGGGGATTTCCCGATGGGCAACCCAAGCATTTATCAGGGCAACCAAATTAACAGGTTAAGTTGCCCAGCTTTTGAAACAGGGACAACATGGAATTTTTTTAAATTTCGATCCCTGGCTATGTGGTCACCCTGCCAACAAAAGTGAAGCTCGAAACTCAACTGAACAGTATATAAAATCAATCTCAACTAACCCTTATTATTTTTATTGTTGCTTGGTTTTTCAGGTGTTTAATCCAGGGGAAATCAGAAAGTCACTGGCAATAACACTTAATCATTGTGAAGGATATGCCCTGGAGAAGGACTTCTATGTCTTGTTAAAAAATCCAGTGGGAAAAACAGAACTGGGAGAGCCTAACCTGGCAAGGATCACAATTATTGATGATGATGGTAATAAAGAGACTTTTTATTAAATGGCTAATGAAATGAAAGTTAGCAAGATCATCACTTACAGTTGTGTACTAAGCAATTACAGGCAAGCCTGAAAAATCCTGCCTTGAACAGGATTTGGAATCCATGACCATGTGATTGCTTGCACTTGTATTTTCCACTGGCTGAGGAACGAAATAAGTGGTAAATGTTTTCTCACACACCTCTGGGGCCTGGGACCGAGGGTTTGTTTATGAGTCATGTGCTCAGTGTTGTTTGTCAGTTGTTTGTTTGCTGTCCACCATTGCTGATGTATATTTCAGAGCCCCAGTTCCCACCCAACTCTTTGTTTGAGTTGATAACATACACTCTGTTGGTTAGATATTCTTTATTAATTAAGACTGTCAGCATAGAGTCTTACTAAGCTTATAAGCTTGTTTTAATATTACTGTATTTTTCCTACATTACGTATAATGTTAGGCTGTATTGGTTTGAGAAATAAAAAAGAGGCAGTTGGCGGCGGTCAGCTTGACAATGGCTCCCAGAGGTGTGTGAGAGGGCTGGGTTCTCCCAATTAATTTTTTTCTTTAACCCACTGACACTTCAAATGACTTAGGATGCCCCCAGTTGGCATCTGTTAAGTCTCACTCCCGGGGGTCACTGGATTAAGAGAGTAAAGTTATTAAAGTCACAAAGCAGTTGTGCTGTTGTCAATCACCCAACCTCTGGTTAATATTGGGTTTTGTAATGAATTTGATTTTAAAAAGGGCAGGTCAATGCGTCAAAAGAAAATGTAACCGACATGACACTGGTATTATACTGAATTTGATCCAACAATGTGTCAGTCAACGCATTGGCCAAATTATGCGTCAGCCAGCATGTAACTGACATGTCACTGACACATCACCAAAGTTGGTCAACATGTCGTGGTTGGGATCGAATTCATTACTACGATTACTGGACCTTTAATGATAGTGGATGTACAGTCATGTTAGAGACACTTCAGTGTTCAGTGTTTGATTAAATAAGTTTTGAACATTGTTTTTATGACCAACTGGGTTCTGTAATGGGCTGACTTGGCATTTTAGTGATGCAAAATGGATAACAACACAACAGGTTGCAAGGCAAAGCAGTACCAAGGGTTCAGGCTTGTCATTAATTCCCTGTACTTCATTTACTGTTTGTATTTTTGTTAACGACATAAATGAAAAATTATTATGAGAAAATGAATGATACTTGTGTCTTTTTTAAATTGATAAAACTGCCTCTGCAGTCCTTTTACTGGTTAACTTTAGACATTTTTTCGAATTTAAAAGCAATAATTTTTATTGTTTTTATTTTAAGAACCTGGAGAGTTTTCTTTTGAACAAGCAAGTTATTATGCCAATACAGTAACTGCTGATGTAACTTGTAACATAATAAGAAGGAAAGGCTGTGATGGCCCAGTTGCATTGACCTACAATACAATGTAAGTTGTGGTTCTTGTTAAATGATATTGAACTTTTTAAACTGTCACAAAGCCACACTTCACCTTCGTTCACTGGTTTGAATGTTCGACAAATTTTCCTCTTTTGGGGCCAAAATGCAGAGCCAAACATGGAGTATCCTGCATTGTATTCTTCCTTTGTGATAATAGCCCCCCCCCCTTCCCCCCCAAGATTTGGTGCATTTCTGGGTGTAAGTGACAGTCAGAGCCAAACAGAGAAGATCCTGCATTGTATTCTTCCTTTATAATAATAGTGGCACACACCACTTGCCCCCCCCCCCCCCCCCCTCACGAACGCTGTCTTTTTCCTTTTCCGATCGTTTCAATAAGCTATCCAAGTATCTTTCAGCTAATAGAACATGTTCGGCGACCGTAATTCGACATCTTCGAATGGCTTCAGATTAGAGAAAGGGCAGATGGCAGCGCAAATATGTCTAAAAACTGACGTTGGAACAAATTCATTTTGCTTTCGATGCGCATCATACACGAAACGCTCTCGAATAAATGGACCCCTGCTGTGTTTGCGAGTCGCATGCTGATTGGCTTAAATTTGACGAGCTGTCAAATAGAGATCAGCTGGCTATGTCCCCTTAAATTTTTGGTTGTTAGCGATGTTGCAGAACCTCAAAGAGGGCACCATGGCTGAGATTGATTTGTCAGCCATGGGTGTGTAGTGCTGTGTGGGCTGGCTGGTCACAGTCGAGGACCCTGGATAATAATATTGTTAGTGAATCCATCAACTGAATTTAATTTAAATCTTGCTTTTTATAGGAATGGTACTGGTGTGGGTGGCACTGCAGATGAACTAGACAAGAAGCTGTGTGATTTTGAGCATGCAGTTGAATCAAAGCTGTTTTTTCAGCATGGAGAGACATCCAAACAGTTTGTCATAAGAGTAAACCCTAACTGTCAGGTATGTGTTGCAGGTCATTTTGTTCCTTAGGTTAAATTGCAACCAAATTAGGTTATTTTGTTTCAACCTGGGTCAAGTTGTTTCGGCCTAGATCAAGTTGTTTCAACCTACATGTAGGTCAGTTTTTGGAAGGTACAAAACACAGGTGGCAGGTCATTCTTTTACCAATAGAGATATTATCCTAAACAGTCATCAAAGCTAACCTTAAGCCCATTAAGGCGTAGACAAACGTTTTCAGGCCTAATGTTAGCATTTGTAAATGGTTAGGGTTGTTGGTAAAACAATGACGTGTGACCTGTGTTTTGTACCTGCCGCAAACTGACCTAGGTTGGAACAACTTGATCTAGGTTGAAACAAGTTGACCTAGGTTGGAACAAAAAGACCTCGTTTGGTTGCAATTTAACCTAAGGAACGAAATGACCTGCAACATATGGCAATTGTGCTAATGCTAACTGATCATGAGGGGTGCAAGCCTGGTGCAGTGGCAAGAGTACTTGATATCCGCCATTGTGTTGTATTCAATTATTCCCATAGTTTACTCTCCATCACATGTCACACGCCTTTTGGTCCTCTTAGACACTTACATGTAGCGGTGTCTCAAAATGCAAGTAATTATTAGATGTAAGCCCAATTTTGATGTCCCCATTAATTTAACCCTTTAACCCCCAGTGGCCACCTATAAATAGATTTTACTCTGTCTACCGCCAGACAATTTACTTGTCAATGGGAGATCCCTCGACACGAGTGATGTTGAAATCTGCGTGCATATAATTACTTGCATTTTTGGATGTATCTGCTTCTTCATGTGGTTTTTCTCTATAGGTTCTAGAGCTGGTTTTACCTTTTATCAAAGACCAGCATTGGAACTCAGGCCCCATCCACATGTATTCAATAAAAATGATCACTGAAAATGGAACTTTTCAAAAATGCTCTGCAGAGTGGAACTTTTTGAAAATGCTGTTTTTGCAAACAGAACTTTTCGAAAACGCTAACGTCACACTACCAGCTCCAATCCACACTCCGTGCAAATTTATATTATAAACTTACTGGTATTCAAGATGTTAGACAGGCGCTTCACTTTCTTGTCTTTAATACTTGGGCTTACTTCAAATGTGTTATGGCAAATTTAGCTTTGTTATTTCTTCAAGCTAACTATTCTAATCAAAGGTGGTGCCGGCTTAGTATTTTATAGGCTCTTAATTTAGCGAATACTCAAATTGTGTCAAGCATGCGCTTTCAGGTTATCATTTAAGAGTTATCATTTTCAAATAGATTCATTGTGTACTTGTGGATGGGCAATAATGCTATGTGTGGACATAAAATTTTTTGAAAATGGAGAAAAAAAGTTGCATTTTCACATGAATATGGTTACTGGTATGTGTGGACAGGGCCTCAGTGATCTGCTCACTGTACATGTAATTTGATTGGCAGTGTTCATGCTTAGTAGAGCCCTTGTGCTTGGCTATTTATAGGCTTGAGACTGAAATAAAGTGAATGCTGTTTTTACTATTCTTTTCAGTTCCTCTGTCACCTAAACTTTTTAAGATCAGAATATTAAACGTTTTGGTAGGAATGAAGCTTTGATTTTTATCCAAAGGCTATTTAAATGTACTTTGAGTGTAAGTTTGGATTTCATGGTCCGCCATTACTCACGTTTCAAACTGACCGATTGGACCTCAGAGGGTTGGATCTAGGGAAAAGTGACGTCATTTACTCACTAGCTTAAAATTTCAATGTGTAAATGCAGCTCATTATATATGCAAAACAAGTTTAACCCATTGACGAGTAAAATCGTCTGGCGTTAGACAGAGTAAAATACCAAGTGTGGTCGGTTTAGGCGGGTTTAGGGGTGAATGGGTTTAAAGCCTGAAAGCCCAAAACTCCCATGCTGCATAATGTTAATTCAGCTGCATACACACGCATTGCATTCTTAAACTATTGAGAATTGACATCATTTTCTCCTCAATCCAGCTCTCTCAAGATTTTAAAGTTAGTACCGTTATGTAATGGCAGACCATTAAACAGGAAAATTCCAGTTAAAATAAATAGGTGTCTTTTTTAAATCAAGCGTCGTTCAGTTACTGTTTAATTAACATAGTTTTCAAATCCAAAGAAAAACAAAATTTGTTTTTTTGGTCATAGTAGCACTTTAAGAATAATATTATTGGCAATCAAAATACAGCTGACTATCTCATTGTTTCTGCTGTTTGTAATGTAATGAAAAGAAGTACTGCTCATCAAATTTGCACGTTGTTTTGTAATTTTATCCCGGGTATATTATAGCCTCTTCTATGGTTTTAAAGTCTGAGTTAGTGTCTCTGTTTTTCAGATTAAAATTTTGTAGTCTTTTGTTTGGTCTTAGTAGCGAGCCAATCAGATCATACCTCATGTGAAAGTTGCTATGTGATCATGTTCTTCTTTTGTGTAAAATAGCATCTCGTTATTGTTTTCCATTATAGAATAAAAACTTCATTGTGTTATTGAGTGATCAAAGCCCAGGAGCTAAGATAGGGGTAAAGAGTGCTGCTGTTGTGAACATTACCAATGGTAAGCTAAAATATATACAGTACATTATAAATTACTAATGAGCTGTCACCTTTTACCAAGCAAAAATTAATACAACATGGTCAGCGTGGGACTTGAACTCTGATAACAGGTCTGCTGAAACCACTCAGCCACTTTAGAAAATGATCCGGATATTACTTTGGCTCTTATTTAGGGCACACAGAATACACCAAAGAGAAGGAAGATGGTTTGTAAAATGTAATTTAGTCCAGCTTGGAATTCACAAAGAAAGAAGTTGGATAATGTCCCTTTGTACAGGTCAGCGTTGACCTGAAGGAAATATTCAGAAATACAGCCAGGAGTGAGTTAAATCAACACAACACAAGGAGGTTGAAAACAACACTTTACTGTGTAAAAATACATGTAATCAGTGGTTTCATTAGAAGCCGGTTACTGGTGGTATTCCACTGTCAATGTTGTCAGAAATTTGCCTCTCGCTGCCAGCTACTCTCCCTTGTAAAAGACAAGAGTGACCGCCACTTACATTGTTTAGCCCAAGCATCTACTTCCAAAGTTAGTGAAACCCCTGTGTAATTACTCACAGGAAATGATCATTTTTTGAGAAGGGACTGGGGCCAACAACTTCCTAGTCAAGAGAAGTTATTATGATTGAATTATAAAGCTTTTGAAGAGAAAAGCAGCCTTTGTTGTCTCTCTTCTCGCAGCCATCTTTGACGTATGCTGAAATGTTATGTGCAGTAGGTGTGAGGTGCAAAACGAATGAATCAGCTTAAACTATTTGAGATAAACTTGGCCAGTAGCGGCAGACCAATGTGGCCCAGGTTCAATGCCCAGAGTTAACATCGTAATTATGTCGCTTGAGTTTGTTAGTTCTCAACCCAGCTTCGAGAGGTTTTTTCTCTGGTTACTCCGGTTTTCCCCTGTTCTCAAAACCAATGTCAATGTTGATTTAATTTGATTTGTGTTCAGAATTCAAGTTGATTTTGTTTTTTTTAGGCCAGTTTCATATTCTAACGGTTGGACTGGATCTACATAGCATGAAGTGGAGGCTAATGCGGCCAAATTAATTTCGTTTGAAAAGATTTGCCCGCATTAGCCTCCATTCCATGCTAGATCCAGTCCAGCCGTGAAAATTCGAAAATGGTCTATTGGTGCCCTTGTGATACAAGACGAGACACTTACTGGGTATTTACAAAATAAAGTTCATCATCATTAGCTGTAACTAAGAAATCCAAAACAATATTTTACAGATGTAGACAATATTGTGGAGCGTGTGGCTAACATTATGACAGCAGAAGATCAACAAAGCCTCAGCAAGACTTGGAGATCACAATTTGAAGAGTGAGCATCAAGAAACAATTAATATTTTTTATATCTCACTCCTAACATTACTAACTGAGCTCGGTAGCCTTGCGGGAGTTATAACTACTGACATTACTCCACTTCGATTTTAGACCCGTAGTTCGAAGTACTAGGGTCATGAATAAATATGTCAAATACAGGGTCCCATTACTTAAGAAGGGGACAAGAAAACAGTTTTGTTAAAATATTAACTGTCCTTGTTGTAACCCATCGACTCCTACTGTAGAAGTGAGATCAGGGGCCCGTTTCTTGAAAGTCCCGAAAACTTTTTGGGCCCGAAAAGCCATTTGTGAAACTACCAACCGCTTGTTTTGGAATGGCGATCTGTTAACATGTTTTCAAGCTAACTAAAAGAAACATGTCTGTGAAGTTTGATGAATTAAATCCTTTCCGTTCTTGACATACAAAGGGGATTGTGACACCCAAAAATGGCCTGTAAAGTTTTGGGACTTTCAATAAACAGGCCCCTGAAACAAAGCTGGGGATTTTAGGACACCAATTTTATGCCCAAATATGGACCAAAATAAGATCGAAGCTGCATGCACGGGAAAATGCACAAACTATATTACATCAAATAAGGAAATCTTTAAACTCAAAAAACCCCAGCTCTGAACCAGAGTTAAATGCTTAAAAGTCATGAGCTTCTGGTGAGATTAATAAATATTTTTCACACTGTTTAATGCCAGATGATTTCACTCATCAGTAATTAGGAGCAGTTCAGGAGTCAATGGGTTTTAATCACATTTATATATATATATACAATTTATATATAATTATAATAATTTATAATTTAATACTTCTATGATGCAAAATGCATTACAATAATTATATGATCTAATGCACCTTACAAATACAACTACGTAAAAATATTACAATCTAACTATGTAAATCTAAACTAAATATTCTCAAATTCTATGGTAAAAATATGTATATATGTACATTATTTATATCATATATATTAAAGGAAAAAGCAGAAAAATAGTAATACTAACGTCTATAAAAATATATGTCAAATTTAAGAGAAATAGGCCTGTTTAAAAAGATAAGTTTTCAGTTCTCTCTTGAAGATGTTCATAATTTATTGTCCTCTGCCCTAAGGGAAGGTAGTAAAGTATTCCAAAGTGCTGGCGCGGCCACAGGGAAAGCTCTATCACCAGTTGTTCTTGCAGATCTTATTGCAGGTCGAACTAACATGTTGCTATCAATCATTACAGAAAAGCAGACATGAAACTTAATTAATATGTAAGTGGATGGTTCTGATGAATAGCACCTTCCAAATCAGCAAATCATGACTTTCTTATAGTGAGTTGACTTTTATTGAAGATAGTTTGAACCCAGAAATGTCTGGATACCTTGCTAGAATTTGATCATCTGGGTGATTGTAGTCCGAGAAGAACTGTTGTTCGTGACTGACATATCAACAACTTGAGTGGGAGGTGTGGAGTCAAGGGACTGTTTTTAAAATAATAGTTTGCGGAATGGGAAAATGTTGAAATCAAGTTGAGTTAAATACCTCTTACTAACTGAGTTCGAGGTCCGTACTGTAAGTTACGAACAAAGTTTTTTTCCCATTGATTTATGCCAAAGTAGGTGGGCCATAAATCAATGGGGAAAAAGTGAGGATCGGTAACTTACAGTACGGACCAAGAAAACAAGGTTAGTAAGATATTTATTATAAACTAGCGGCCGACAGCGGGCTGTACTGTAGAATACGGGCTGCAAAATTGACCAATCACCGCACACGTACCAAGTGAGAGATATAATAAATAGAGGATATTACATGGCGGCATGGGGATCCGAATTATCTTTCAGTGCTGAAAGTATCTCTCACGAGTGAGTGAAGTTAATGAGTGAGAGATACTTTCAGCACTCAAAGATAAAATTCGTATCCCCAGGTGGCCATGTAATGTTCTGTTTATTATATAGACATTGATGAAATGTCCAGATTTAAAACAACTTATTTTACTCATGCTAAAACATGCACGTTGTGTAACATGAAACAAGATAATGAAAGTTATGAAAAGTTAATGTATTAGGAAGAATTATATTAAAGCACAAAAGTATCTTACAATGAAGAGGAAGCTCACGTTTTATTGGCTAATTGTGTTCGTTACCATGACAACACCTATATTCTCACATGTGAAAGATAATGCTATGTTCACTGTGCATGGTGAAGATATGATTTTTTAGTAAAAGGAAAAATCCTGGAATTTCATTAGTCTCTATATAATAAAAGGTTTTATCTTGCTCCCTCAGAACAAAATTTTCAGTTACTTAGAGTTTTGTAGATTTACATGTAGGTGATAGGTGATTTACATTATGGTTTCTTGTTATAAGGGCAATGGTGATACAAGGTGAAGAGGATGACAAAGGGAATGTACAACCACTGAGCACAATGGATTTTCTTCTCCATTTCCTCACCTTCTTTTGGAAAGTTATTTTTGCCTTTATTCCGCCAAGGTAAAATATCATCACTGATTTGCATTGAGTCGGGTCAGTGAACATCAAAAGGCAGTTTGCATTATTTTAAGTTGAGAGGACCTTTTTTAAGTGTTAACCTTAACCAACGATTTTGCTTTTTACATTGCAAAAAAACAAAAAGTGGTGTCTGAGACCTATTAACACAACATTCCACTGTATTGATTGACAGTAGTGAAAAACAAAACTGTTGATCAAGCTTTGGACTTCAGAGTCTTGCAGTTAATAAAAAGTGCAATGAAAGTATTTATTTAACTAAAATCCTATATTTCTGTAAGTAGCAATGACCATATCTCTTTTCATGTGTAGGAATTGCTGTGGAGGATGGCCAGCATTTGTTGTTTCTTTGTTGGTTATAGCAGCACTTACTGCTTTAGTGGAGCAGGTAATTTTTTTTCTCTTTCCCTGAGGGTGCATTTCTTTTTGTCAACACCAAAGCCTGCAAAAGAGACTTGCAGCTTGGCACATGCTTGCAGAATGGAGAATGGAGAACCCTGCACAGAAATCTCCAAGTTGTCAGTGATAGTGCTCTGAGGAATTTCTTTTTTTTTGCTAAAAAAGACATTGTCTTTCAGTGTACAAAATGTCATGATTTGATTTGAATCAATTAATTTTGAGTTAATTATTATCATTACATTGTATAATATTTGTCTCAAGAAGAAACTCCGGTTGATAATAATAATAATAATAATAATAATAATAATAATAATAATATTGTTATTACAGTATTATCATTATTATCATTGGTATTGATTAAAAAATTTAATCATTAAATTATTGTCAAGGAAGCCTAAAAATTGAGGAAATAATAATAATAATTATTATTAATTATTATTATTTATTACTATAATAATAATAATAATAATAATAATTATTATTATTATTATTATTATTATTATTATTATAGTATTAAACTTTTTGTTACTCAAGGTACTGTATGGTGAAACCAGTTGTTTGTTTGCCCGTCACTTTGTAATATTGTCACGCAATGTTGCATTTTTGCTCTGAACAAATTGAAGGTTCCAAATTTGCAACTTATGCACAGTTGAACTCCAGTGGTATGCATCGAACTGTAATTAAATATTATTGTGAACGGTCCTTCACCATAGTTGTTTTGGAATTGGTAACTTTAAATTTTGGAAGGCCCTTCAAATGGATTTGAAATGATTAGTTTCTTCGAAGAAAGTTTAGGTGGGGAATCCAGTATTGGCGAATGGAGTTTTCACAGAAAACCAGTTGTGTTTAATGCTAAGAAATCGTGGAGTTGAATTCTTGTGAGGTTTGAAGGTCGATGAAGGCGTATTTGAGACAAAATCAACAGTTTTCAATTGACTTCACGGAGCTTGCGATAAATTCAAGATTTGCAAACAATAATACCGGCGATACATTGTGGAATTAGTTATTGAAAAATTACTTTTTTCACAGCCTCACAAATCCTACCGAATGTAGAGTTATTATGTGGTAAATTTATATTGTAAAAATAGAGTTCAAGGTTGTTTTGAACTGGTGCAAATACCTGAGTCTGGGAAGGTAAACACCGGGCAACAAGTTTAAGTTTGAACTTGCAACTTCCTGGGAGCAAATTGCCAATCAAAACAGCAACATTGCGTCACAAAATTGCACAAAGTAGCATGCAAATTAACAAAAAGTTTTACTGTAGGGTGCAGAGTACACATCAATTAAGGAATTAGATTTTGCCAGAAGAGTTGTTCAAACTTTCAAATGAGGACATCATACTTAGTTGTACAGTACTTTTATTGCAAATGGCTGGGCAAGCAGTAATGGTAAAGATAAGATAAAGAAAATCCAGTTTGTCGGTTTTTATACTCTTGGTCTATGCTGGGTTTAAAGTGAAAATTAATTTTTAATATTTGAGAGATGGTATAAGTACTTTTCTTGCAGTCTCCAAGTGCATCCAGAGGGTATTGATGGTGAGTTATACTAACTATTAGCCATTGTTGCAGAAATACAATATACTGTATATATATTAAGTTAAACGACTGTAATATAATTATTATTTTTGAAATGGTTGCACTTCAGTCAAGTTCTGTTTTATTTTGTCTTCCAGCTTGGCAAACTCCTTGGCTGTGTTGTGGGTCTAAGGAACAGTGTCACAGGAATCACAATAATTGCAATCGGTACCAGCTTACCTGATACGTTTGCTAGCCGCAGTGCAGCATTACATGACATTGGAGCGGATGC
Source organism: Montipora capitata (assembly GCA_949126865.1). Taxonomy (NCBI): domain Eukaryota; kingdom Metazoa; phylum Cnidaria; class Anthozoa; order Scleractinia; family Acroporidae; genus Montipora; species Montipora capitata. The sequence continues at coordinate 58,690,253 of OX421448.1, forward strand.
ATCCATTGGAAACATCACAGGTTGGTAACTGCTACCTGAACTACTGTAGACACCCTGCATGGTTTAAGTAAATAGATACATTGTATTATTTGCGTAGAGCAGTTTTTAGCTGCTGAAGAACTGGTTGTATTGTTTGGGACTCGATGTAAGGCATGAATTCTGAGTATTATGATTTGCTGACACGACACATAATCTTCTGCTCAGATTGTCATAACCTTGGTGAGTGTCACCAACCACAAGCCTTCTCAGGACTACTTTCACTTGGTCAAGCTTACTCCATCAAGTTTTGATACGACTCCTGGATTCAAACCGTACTACATATTTTGAGTGTTCTAATGGTCTTTTGAGTTTGACAAGAACAGCCTTAGACGAACAATTGAAGTGATCCTTGCGCTTGCAGTATCTGGGCTACCCTGGGTACCAGAGTTTTTTTGTTGCGCGCAGTGGACAAAATTTTTTGCTTCGCTTCGGCCGAATCCTGTTAGTAAAACTGCCAAAACATCCTTGCTGCAAATAAAATTCACAATTCCACCCCTTTTCTCAACACCATCGGACATTTCGAGAACTTTACAATCTTTCAGCGCGCGCGAAGTCTGCCATCTCCATCATCACCTCGTCAAGCGACAAACATTTAACAGGCTTTCTCTATTCTTAGAAGCCAGTTACTGTGTCTGTTAGATTAGAAAACCTTGGGAGGTCATTAGGAGCCAATCAGCATTCTAGTCAAGATTCTGGACTAGGTAGATTTAAACTGGCTTGTCATTGGCTCGGCGCTCTCAAAGAAATCGCGCTCTGCGCCAGAGGTTTTTCGCAAGGGTCACAATAGAGAAATGACCGACACCGGAAACTGCGCAAGAAAAACCTGGCACCCAGGGTATATCTGGGCAATTTAAGATAATAATTATTATTGTCTCTGACTTATAGACAACTTAAAAATCCAGGTGGCTCCAACATGATTCGAATCCATGACCTCTGCGATGCCAGTGTAATGCTCTACCAACTGAGCTACGAAGCCACTCAGTTGGGAGCAGGTCAATTTATAGGGGTCATTTGGCCATGTGAAAGGTTGTAATAATCAAGAATAACCTTATTGTACATTGAAATACTGCAGCATGTGGGCATCATTCGTTTTAAATCATGTTCGTTTTGGTATAATAATAATAATGATAATAATAATAATAATAATAATAATAATAATAATAATAATAATAATAATAATAATAATAATAATAATAATTAACAATTAGACTTGTAGTCCTTGCAGGCTACGGGTCAGTAGCCCATAAGGCAAAGCCGAATGTGCTATTCACCTGTAACCCTTGAGGGAGAAGGGTCTAATAGCCCATTTCCGAGTTGCTGCATGCCTCAGTTTCAAAGTGAGTCTTGGTGCACAACCATTCAAATGGAAATGAGTTGCATATTCTTATGCAAATCAAACTCATTTCCCTTACAATAGTTGAGCACCAAGTCTCACTTCGAAACCGAGACAAACAGCAACTCGGAAATGGCCCATTGTTTTACTATCACCCAACTAGTCGGACAGAAAAGGCAATAATAAAGTTAGCAAATCCAAGTTGAAGAAATCTTTATTTGGGAATAAAATGAAAGAAAGCATCACGCTTTTCGCTACTCTAGGATGATTAATAATAGTTCTCTAGTAGCGTAGCCAATCAAAATGCAGGATTTTCATTAGTCCACTAGTTTGGTGATACTAATAATATAATATTTAATATTAATTATTAATATTGGTATTATTGTAGGTAGCAACAGTGTGAATGTATTCCTTGGTCTTGGATTGCCGTGGGTGATATCAACTTGTTACCATGCTGTCAAGAAAACCAAGTACATTGTTCATAGTGGAAACTTGACCTTCTCTGTTGTGGTATTCTCAACATTTGGACTGATTTGCATATTGACCCTTGTGCTAAGAAGAATGGTAAGATCCCATTAATTTGTACAAACTTCTTTTGGGCAGTACATGTAGTTTATAGTTTGTATTTTTATTTGGGTTATGGAATTTCAAGGTGTAGTGTTGATTCCACTTTTTTGATCCTTCCTTCAAAAAAATTTAATGAACAATAGAAGTGTCCTAACAGGAAGTTATGGTATTTATAGCAAAAAGAAACTTTCTTGAGAGCCAAATAAATCAGGTCTCCTGGAATTTACAATAATAATTGCACCATACTATGATGCTTGGATGCTTACATGTATGTAAGCAAATTCCATAGACCAACTGAAATACCAATATTTTGAAACCTCACAGATTGGAGTGTCTCATAGTAAAAAATGGCCAAACAGTTACGTAAACCTGGGAGATTTGTCCATGTTTGACCCTAATTAGATGCACGCGGGTTTCAATAAGCGTCACAAACTGTCCTCTTTCTCTTCTCGCCAACTTCAACATCACTCATGTCTCAGAATACAGACAATTTCCGTCACAAAGTGTCCCCCAAATGCTGCTCTTTAGGTACAGATTAACTGCTGCATTCACCCAAAGCTAAATATAACGCTAACCTTTACTCTTACATTATTGTTGAAAATAGGTAGTTAACCAACTGCCTCGCTTAAGTGGAAGGTGGGTGCCTGGGATACCCAGGGCTTTCACTGTGGCCAGCCAGCCCCTAGATAGAATACTGCCCCCATGGCTGGCAAATCCCCACAATCCAGCCATGCATGAGGCTCCATTCCAAGCCGAAGGGACTCTCTGAGCTGATGCAAGCCAGATCGGAGAGGGAAAGATGGGTTCAGGGCTGGGGGAAGCCTTGGCTCCAAACTACCAAAGTCTTGAGGCACCCTACAAAAACAACTAAGAAAAGAGAAAGATACACAAAAAATACCTGTCAAGTGAGAAGGTTTGCTACCCCCACAATAGTACTGACGGGATTGTGAATATAGATCTGATATGCATTGCTGGACCATCTGCCAAGCGTCTTGATGAGGTGGTCTGGTAAGCCCTAAGAGGCTGCTGAAGTAGCTGCGCCAATGCGGAAGCTATGACCGGTGTAGCAACCAGGGACCCCAGCAGCGGAGAGGATAGATTGAATACTGGATGTCATCCATGGGCGATGCAGGGGGGTGGCATGAGAGAGAAGGAGGAGTGGGCCAGGAGTTTAGCCACGGACGTGTAGATACTGGGTAAGGGTGCATGTAGGGCACAGATCACGTTTCCCAGCACCAATGTCGATATGGCAGCCTTGGCGAAAGGGGTCTGTCTTAGAGCACTTAATATGAATCCTGAAGCTGCCTGGATTTACTAGGGAATCTGCGTGGACATCGCTGACAGCAAGGTGGATATTGGGATTGAAGGGGGAGTTGACAGTGAACTCCAGCGCCTAAGAAACCAAAAAACCTGAGACAGTGGGCAGCCTGAAGCATTGTATGGTTGTAGTCAGAGGAGTTCAAGGACTGGAAAATAATGTGCATCAGCTCGATGGTGATGGGTTGGCACTGTCGCCTATTTGAGCCTTGGTGGCATTTGATACCCCGCAACACATGCTGTAACCAAAGGCAACCAACCAGCAGAGAAGGCAGACCCTACTCGATGTGAAGGGTCTGGATTGCTGAAAGGTAAACCTTAATGGACAAATGGTGGAGAGTATCAGCAAGATGACAGCAGAAACGGATGAGCACATCTTCACTGGCTCGAAGAACTGGTCCTGAAAGAGATAGGCTATTGTTCTGTGCAAAGAAATCCGAGAAGCGGCGTTGGGCAGAAGCATAACCTTTCCTGGTAGAAGGGGCAAGACCCTGAGTCAAGTAGAAATGGCATTTATCTGACAGGGAAGTTGTAAAGTCCAAGAGGAGCTGCTGTGGAATCCAGGTCGGAATGGAGTCTGTGTGAGGGGCTAGCCGGCGAAAACGCTGAAACTGAAAACAAGACAGGGAGTCAGCGATTGGGTTGGACTTCCCTTTTGGGGAGGCAGTGAAAGAGAAGGAGTGATGAGCTGCCAGCAGGGACAGATAGCGAACCAAGGAAACGATGTTAGGGACTCTTGAAGTACCAGACAGCAGAATTTGCACCACTGAGCAGTTATCTGATTGAAAGTTGACCTGTTTGGAGGCCCATAGGGGACCCCAGAGATAAGCTGCCACAACGATAGGGAAAAGTTCCTTGTACTCTGTAGACTCAGAGACCTGTGTTGGAGCCATGCACCTGAAAACCAGTCATCCTGGAAGACATCTGAAGAAACCTTGAAGTTGGGGAGTGGAGCCCACTGGGGGTACTGGAGGAAGCTGCAACCATTCCATTCTTAAGCGACACTTCGTCTTGGATGTCAAAATTGGGCGTGCATCTTATTAGGGTCAAACCTGGACATAAGTGAAGGTTTCTTAGTTAATTAAGGGTATCTACAGGAAAGCATAATCACTTCACACCAAAGTTCCGAAGTTCTCTAAATAATAATTTAATTTATGTCCACTGTTCTTCGATTCTAATATTTATTTATGGTTTTATTGGTTTAAATTTGTAGATTATCAAGGGTGAGCTTGGTGGGTCCGCAACATCCAAATATCTCACAGGTGCCTTCTTGGTCATGCTTTGGTGCATCAACATTGTGTTGTCGAGCTTAATGGCGTATGGACTTTTGCCAATGAACTTTTGACCAAGAGCAATTAAACACATCTTACTGGATGTCTTGACTGCTAATATTGAAAACATTATTTAAAACTCAAGGAAAGTTTTAAGATTTATTTGTATTTTAGCAATATTTTAATGTACAGTCAAAGAAATGTTTTACTAAAATTAAGAGTTGTGTATAATATAGACAGTGCATCAACCCAGAATGTTTGTTAAATAATATCAGGTGAGAGCAGTTTTTAAGCGACTGTTGTAAAATGTATCCAAAAAACGTTATGTACAGTACTTTGGCTGATCATAATATTACGTATTACATAGCAGATTTGGACAATTGCAATGCAAAGCAAATTCTACCAGTTGTCACCGAGCACTGTCTATGACAACAAATTCAATCCAACCAATGCATTAACCAGCGCGTCAGTCAATGCAATGGTCGAGACATCACTGACACGCAGGACAAAAGTAAAAAGTGAAAACATAAGACACATAGTTATCTGAATAATAATTATTGCAAGCAACATGTCAAAGCGTCGGTGGGTATATTGGATTTGCTCTCATTACCAAGCGCCACAAAATGTGTTTGGCAAGTCATGGGGGCT
>OX421448.1:58705427-58710427 GCA_949126865.1 Montipora capitata
CGAACTCACAACCTCCCTGACGCCAGTCCGATGCTTTACCCATTGAGCTACATAGAGTAAATCTTTACCTTTGTTTTGCAGGTGGTGACTTGGTAGTAGGGCTTTTCAATCCATTTTTGCTTCCATTTTTGGCTGTGTCGGTTCTTTTAGTTGGCAAGCTGTTGCTTGGCTTCCCTTTGCAACCATCTTTATTTTTTGATGAACTATTTGGAGAAACAACTGCAGGACCAGACAACTTCTGCGACACTGAAGTCTGCAATGAACTATGTTGAAATGGGGTGAAAATATCAACCTCATTGTCATCCTCATCGTCGTCCTCATCTCCAATTTCTGCTAATAACATGTTTAATGCAGTGTTTTTACTCCCACTTGCATTCCCCGACAAACTTGATGCAGAAGTACTGCTTGACCAGCTGTCCCCAGAGCTTCGCCGAAAAGTGATCTTTTCTACTTTCTTCTCCTCGTGTTTAGCAGGTTTTACGTCTTCCTTTGGAGATTTTAACTTAGATTTTTTCGATGATGACGATTCTTTGAGCTTTGAATTGTTTGATGTATTGCTATTTGTCCTCTGAACCTCTGATGTCTGTTTGCTTTTCTTTTTGGTACTGCCACTACTGCTTTTTTTATTTAAAGATTTAATTTTTAACTTTATGTCCTTGACATCCTCAAGTTTGCCCTTATCATTGCTCCCTGGTGTAGGTAGCTCCAATGGAATAAATCCAACAGGTTTGCTCGGCTTTGCAGTACTGTCTTCTGTTTTCTTTTTCTTCTTCTTCACTGAATGTGATGATAGCAAATCATCACCACCTGATGTACTCGAAGATCTTTTTATTCCGGGTGTGACCGGTTCTTGTGTCTTAGCAGTCTTACTACCTATTACTCTATCATGCTTATTCTTTTTGTTTTTGTCACTTTCCAGAAGGAGTGTCGATGGTTGTGTATCCATAGAGGTATTTGCTCCTTTACCATTCCTTCTTTCTATGCTATGTTGCGATGCTATACTATTTCCAGGAGGAGATGAACTGGAAAAAAAAAACAAACATTTCAGACTACATACATGTAAAACTAACAAAGCAATACTGGCAGATCAGGGAAAGTTTCTCACTGTATAGCAAAGGCCATAATATTTTTAACAAGTACAATCAACTTTTGCTATAACAGACACTCTCAGTTCATTATCTTGCACCTGTAATAGCAAGAGTCTGTAATAGCAGGTTGTGAAAAAAATGTTACGTTAAACCCATTGAGCCCTAGGAGTGAGAAATGATAAAAGTAAAGTAAGTAATAAAGGAAATGAAATATGAAATGAATCATATACTGAACTGCAGATATGAAATCAAGTAAAGCTATGATCCTTGCAGTTATGGATGCAATTTCAGCAATTGTGTAGAGAAGCCAGACGGGAAAATTTGCCTCACAGAGAAATTAGAACCTACAAATGACCAGATCCCAACGTCAGTGGCTTCATAGCTCAGTTGGTTAGAGAGTCACATTAAAGTGCCCCTGCGACCAAAAAATTATTGTTATTTTTCTCTGGATTTCAAAACTATGTTAACTAAACACTAAGTGACCAAAGTTTTAAGCCTTGATTTAAAAAAAAAATACACCTGTTTATTTTAACTGGAATTTTCCTATTCAACCCATTGACTCCCAGGGGTTCCCCATTGAGGAGTAAAATCGTCTGGCGTTAGACAGAGTAAAATACTAAGTCTGGCTGGTTTAGGCCAGTTTGCATGTCAAAGGGTTAATGGTCCGCCATTACTAACTTTAAGTTCTAGAGAGAGCTGGACCAAGGAGAAAATGATGTCAAAGGCTCACTAGTTTAAGAATGCAATGCTTGTTTATGCCGCAAAATTAATATGCAGCATGGGAGTTTTAAGCTTTCAGACTTTTAAACTCGCGTTTTGCATATATAACAAGCTGCATTCACACGCTGAAATTTTAAGCAAGTGAGCCTTTGACGTCACTTTTCCCTGGATCCAACCCTCTGAGGTCCAATTGGTTAGTTTTGAATGTGAGGAATGGTGGACAGTGAAATCCAAAACTTAGACTCAAAGTAAACGGCCTTTGGATAAAAATCAAAGCTCAAAATTTCGCCAATCACGTGATTTTTTTAATCACAGCGGCATCCTTAAAAATGCCCAGCTGACAAACCCTGATGACTGCCTCTTTAAAATCTTCCTGAAACCTCTAGCAGGTGATCTGATTAAGTCACAGATGGTTCAACCTTAGAGCAAGTTCTCTGTTTCAGGGATAAGAAGTGATTGGGAAAAGGGAGATATCCTGCATAGGCAAGTGAAGATGCACATAATAGCTTGTGATTCCCAATCATTCTGCAACCTTAAACAAAGAACTTGCTAGCTACGACTTAGGGCCTGTTCACATGGAGTTGGGGGACCCCGGGTAGGTGAGGTACCCCGCCTTCCTGTAGTAAAAAAAGAGTGAGTCTTCACATGCAATATTAAAAGCCTTGGGGCGCTGGGGTGAGGTTTCTAAATGTTCAATCTAAAGATAAATACCCGAATGAACATCACCCCAGTCAGACGGGGTACCTCATCTTCGGCATTCATATGGAGAAAACTCACCCCACCTAAGCCGGTTACCTGGACCAGATGACCGGGAAACCCACCTCGGTGAGGTACCCCACCTCTCACATGAACACAATCAAGAAAATAATAGAGAGATTGGTTACCCCACTGAAGTGGCTGGGTACCTAACCCACCCAGGGTCTCCCACATCCACGAGAACAGGCCCTCAGAAAATCAGCAGTTTGAGTAATTTGTTTGCAGTAACCTGCTCAGTCCATTTGTCGTAGCAAGGCCAGATACAATCCCTCCACCTTTAACAAGTTTTCTTCTAAACTCGTCTGTAGGATTCTTGAAGGTCAAAGCTTCACTGCGGATGTTGTCAATGGGTGGAGATCCATACACAGGTAGAAACAAGTCATAGTCAAATCTCAGCTTCCTTGGTTCTTCTTTGTTCTTAAAGTACACCTCAATTGGCAAGAAAAAGCTGCCATAACCAGCTTCAGCTACTTGATAAGGAGGATCTTTTAACACTGAAAAGTGATACATAAGTATTGTTGGTTAATAAAGTCAACTCTTGCATATAACACTGTAGGTGGGTTTATAACCCTAACCCTAAAGAAATTTGAAAGCTGGCATTTCAAGTGTTAGCCCTTAGTCAGAGTGTTCAATTCGCTCTGAGGACAGGCTAATGTTAAACTTTCTTTACGGCGGTCAGTTTACTATACCAACCCAGCTGATAAACCCATTTCTGTGTGTCAATTCTCCCTAACACAGCAAAGTGGCTATAGCATTTTACAAGAATCATAGACCGTATTCATAAATGGCCGTCAAGAAATTATTCTTTTGTCTATTCTTTTGTCTTGTCTTTGTCTTTCTCAATTTGGAACAAAAATTCTTTTGAATTTTGCTCGTGTTTACGAGGCTAGTTACGATGATTGGCATAAAGACAAAAGAATAATTACTTAGCCGCCATTTATGAATACGGTCTATTCCTAGCAAATTGCAGGAAGCAGGTTGAGACGAAGTATGTCGCAGTTGTTGGCTGGGCGTTGCTAAACACAGGAACGGAACGGAACGGAACGGAATATACCGGAATAAACCGGAATATGCCGGAATGAGGCGGAATGACACCGGAATGAAACGGAATGAACAAGAATGGTACCGGAATATACCGAAACGAGCCGGAATGACACCGGAATGAGGCGGAATGGCACAAATAAAGCGGAATAAACCGGAATATGCCGGAACAAGGCGGAATGACTCTGGAATAAAACAGAATGACACCGGAATGAGACGGAATAAACAAGAATGGTACCGGAATATACCGGAACGAGGCGGAATGACAACAGAATAAAGCAGAATGAACCAGAAGGACGCCAGAATCAAGCTGATTAGCGTGGACCGGAATGACAAGAAACAAAAAGTTATTTTTATCAGTCTAGACTGTGGAGGAATAATTGTTGCAGAAGAGAGAGAATGAATGAAACTGGAAATTCCAAAAGTTGGTGTGTTAGTTAGCGCCGACCGATTTTCGGTTGTTTCAGTAAGCTTTTGTTGTGTCACGTGATTCCCTGAGGGAATGGCATGTGTTTTTGCCTCTTGTAACGTTTGGAACACTTCGATTACAAAAAAGATTTGACAGGTACATCTGTCGCAGAATGAATAATTATTTGTTGTGGAAGTAACATTTTTTTCGTGAACAAATGCAGTAGCAAGAGAAACAGAATGTTATTCTAATTGTTTTGTCTATGGATCTCGGAAGCGGCTTTCACTGTGCGAGTCAGAAAACCCGTGAACATTTTTACTTCATTCTGACTGGTCAGTTGTCTATTGACCAATCACAATCAAGTTCAGCCAACCACAAACTAATTACCGTTGCTGCTTGCCTGCTTCCCACGACCCACACGTGATGGAGATATACGGAAATAGATTCGCGCAAACAGGCGGAGGACTCTTTTTCTCTTCCCGATTGTTGGCAATAATGCCATCGAACCTGAACGCAATTTTTCCTTGTTTGAAGAAAGAAGTCAGAAGCACAGAAAAAAGATCGATCGTTGATAATATATTTACATGAAGAATTGTGAGAACATATTGTGACTCGTTCCAAGACTTGTTACTTCCCCTTTAATGTATTTTTTTTTCAGTCAGTCTCTCTCTTCTGCAACAATTATTCTTCCACAGTCTAGACTGATAAAAATTACTTTTTGTTCCTTGTCATTCCGGTCCACACTAATCAGCTTGATTCTGGCGTCCTTCTGGTTTATTCTGTTGTCATTCCGCCTCGTTCCGGTATATTCCGGTACCATTCTTGTTTATTCCGTCTCATTCCGGTGTCATTCTGTTTTATTCCAGAGTCATTCCGCCTTGTTCCGGCATATTCCGGTTTATTCCGCTTTATTTGTGTCATTCCGCCTCATTCCGGTGTCATTCCGGCTCGTTTCGGTATATTCCGGTACCATTCTTGCTCATTCC
>OX421448.1:58725427-58740427 GCA_949126865.1 Montipora capitata
CTTTTCCAGACACCCTGTGAGACAGGCATTTCCAGTTGTCGCTTCTCTCTGCCCAGATAGAAACAACAACTGTAAATAAATTTCACACATGTTCAACCAGTTGCCATCAATTGTTGTTTACAATTTGTAACAGCTCTTTGCCAAAGGAAGACAATGTTTACCACTAAAAATTTGGCAGCATTTGACTGATTTGAAGTAAATAGGCCATTTCTGAGCTCATGTCTGCCATGTCTTTAAAAATTAGTTGAGATTCATATGTAAAGTAGAACTAATACTATCACAAAAACTTTGCACTTAGATGCGTTTTGAAGAGCAGGCGGACATGAACTCGGAAATGGCCTACTAAAATAACATTCACTTTTTACAGTTATGTATACAGCTCTTCAATGACAGCTTTTTGTTGCTTTCTGATTTTCCTCACTTCAGTTAATTTTTGAAAACTCTGCTCCTTTACATCCTTGCAAACTTGTCTTTCTCCAATGACAAAGATGTGCATGTGCTCCAAATTTCTTGGAAGCAGGGAAATTTTGTTCTCTCTTAAGTCAACACGGCTCAAATTAGGCAAATTGTTTGTAGCACCACTGTTCAAAGAGTGAATCAAGTTAGAACGCAAGCTTAAAAATTCCAGCTTGATTAAACCATTCAGGTTATGAGGAAACTGGACAAATTGATTCTCTGAAAGATTCAAATGCGTCAAGTTCACAAGACAATGAAAATTGTCTGGTAAAGAAGATAGTTGGTTTTTGGTAAAGCTGAGCCACTTCAGAGATTTTAAACTTGCAAAGTCTTCTGGCAATGACGTGATATTGTTGCATCCAGCCCCAAGCTTTTCCAAGTGAACAAGATTACAAATTTCCGGTGGTAATGAAATGAGCTGTATGTTAACAATCCATAGTTCTTGCAGGAATGTCAGCTCTCCGATTTCTGAGGGTAAAAATCCCAAATTATTGTGACTCAAACACAAAATCCTCAAGTTTGTAAGCTGCCGAAATCCCGAGGGAATTAAGGTTAACTGATTGTGATCAAGGGCCAAAACTTGAAGACTTTTCAATGTAACAAGCTCCATCGGAGGCATGATTATCCTGTTGTCATTCAATAGCAGAATCTTCACTTCAGCAAGCTTCTTCAATGAATCGGGAAGAACGGTGAGGTCGCGATGGCTAAGATTCAGAATCCTCCACTTTGAACTTATAGCACTTGCCAGTAACCTATCCACTTCTTTTTGAGCAGAGTAGGACATCTGAACATTTTATGAGGGATTCATAATTCACAAAAACTATGAACACTCTGGAAATTGGCAACAAGGTGGGTAGTGTGTGCAAGTTTTTGTCTGTAGCAGCACTGCGCGCATACGAGATTGAGTGTCAGCGTTTGAACGTGCAGGCTCAGAACGTCCTCTGTGGTATCTTTAAGGATCTTTGGGTCGATTGGTCTACATTTCGATGAAATGTTCAAATGTTACAGCCATTACTTGCTGATGGAACCGTTTAGCACAGAGTTTAGCACGGAAAACAGGTACTTTCCGGATGCAGCAGGGCTGAGCGTAAAAAGGTTGCAGTTGATACAAAAACGCATACGACCGATTTGCTTGTCACATTCACTCATTGTTGTATATGCCGCGTTCTTCAGAGCATTCCGCTATAAGAATACAATAGTAAACGGGTATAGAAATTTTATCATTCCAGATTATTCCATGGACGCGCGTGCGATAGCTAGGATATGATGAATAGTAAGCTCAATAATACACGCGTTTTGATTGGTTATCACTTATCATGTAACAGAAGACAGACGCATAGCTGACGTCATCATCAAAAACGTTTTTAAATTCGTTTTTGTATAAAACCTATATCTTATTAGATGTTTTGGGTGTTTAGTATCGCTTAGTAATTTTACAAGATGATGCGGTATTTTGACGAGCCAGCTAGGGCTCAAACAAACAACGAGTAGAAATACTCAGCGATACTACACACCAAACCATCTCATAAGCTGTTTATCCATAGGCAGCCCAAGCTCGCGTCACTACAGACAGCCGTTGAGAATTTAAACGCGTTATAAGACTTTGTATGGGAAATCAAATATCGTCGATTATAAAGCCGAAAAAATGCTCAATTTAACTTTCATTCAATAAAATGAATCAAAATGACTCACCTCTGGTGTATTCTTGTGCCTTTTGGAGCTTATTTTACAGTTTCGGGAAGTCGGTGTTTTCAATGTTCTAAGAACATTGAAAACACCGACTTCCCGAAACTGTAAAATAAGCTCCAAAAGGCACAAGAATACACCAGAGGTGAGTCATTTTGATTCATTTTATTGAATGAAAGTTAAATTGAGCATTTTTTAGGCTTTATAATCGACGATATTTGATTTCCCATACAAAGTCTTATAACGTGTTTAAATTCTCAATGGCTGTCTGTAGTGACTCGAGCTTGGGCTGCCTATGGTTTATCATTCAGATTTGTGCATGAGGGCCAACGTCAGCAACTAAAACTTGGCAAACCGGTTCTCTACTGTACAATAGCCAAGTGTAGAAACAACTAACTGTACAATATTGTGGAATATTTGTACCTGTTTCATGGTTTTTTTGTACAATAACTAATGCAGTTGGATAATAAAAATAGATACTATGTTGCTGTGCACCTGTTTAGGGTCAAAATGTGGTAAGAACATCAACAACACACCAGGCACTTTTTCGTTCTTATCTCATTCTGACGTCATCTGTGATCTATTACCGAACAGATGCACAACAACAATGAATCTATTTGTTAAATACTGTATAACCAATCTTAGCCTATGTGTAGCCATATACCCCTCCACGAAGAAAACAACAGATAGAGGTTGGAACCCTCTCTCAATTTTTTCTTCTACGGCTACTTGTAGAATAAACCAATATCCTACCTTAGTTCCACAAGAGGACTGAAACAATCACTTTACACATAAGGTTAAACAGTGCAAGACTAAACACAATACCCAAAACTGGGATGCCATTCTCTGATATTCTTAGCTTTCACGTGACATCATCCAAATTAAAAAATAAGGAATTATCAATCCTTTTGAGATTTTAGTTTAGTTAGTTATTAGAACAGCTGAAGACTTATCTTTTCACAAATTTTACGTTTGATAGGATTTTTCGTCTTGTGATAAAGCAAGGTTGAATTTTTAACCTTTTGCGTAACACGATATTAAAATTGAGGCCGAGAATACTGTCACCTAGGTGAAAAAAGTGACTTATCCACCAAGACTTTGCAATCTGAACAGTCCTTGTGTAAGAATAAGTACTCATATAAATGTGTATGAGCCCTCAGAAGATGACTACAGGCTTTTTATAGCAAAACTCGGTGAAATATGTTTTGTTAGCTTCAGGCTGCCGTATTTGTGCCTCTCAGAGGGACACAAACATGGCATCTCAATACAAAGCCCTATAAATTTTAGTAAAACATTTCTTTGAATATCTCCCACACTAAACATCACACAGACCTGGACTTTTGCTAGACTGTTTGAATATTCATCTTCTTTTATCTCTTTGATTCTTGACTTTATTTGTTGAATGGTTTTGATGATGGCGTGACAAAGAAAACCGGCTATTAGGTCTCCAGGAAATTTTTTTTTGTTTATTTAACTATTCATTTATTTATACGTGTACTGTAAAATTCAACAGGATTACAAAATAATTACATAGCAATAAAAGATTCTGAACATCACAAAACTAACAAACTCTTAGAAGTTGCTTGAAGTCTTTTAAAGAACAAAAAATATTTGTCTTATCTGCAAAAATTCTTTAAGTTCATTTTTTGATGACTTGGGTAAGGCCTTGCGCACGGTATTGGTGGTCAAGGCCGTTCCAAAATACGTAACGCTAAATAAAGCGCTGGATTTTAAGATTACAACGTTACTGTAATAATCTAAAAACAGAAATGGAAAGTAAATTTCATGTGCATTTAGCTGCTAAAAAGAAAGCTTCAAAATATCTTTCTGTTTTCAATTAACAACAAAATAAAAAACGCGCACTTGAAATCAGCGAGAAAAACAGCAGTGAACGCGATTGAGATGTTTGCGTAAATATTTTCTTTCTCTCAAGAAATTGCCCAAGAACATTAAAAATTTAGGTGCACATTAGTTGGACAATACCCTGAGAAACATTCATCCACAGACAGTGAGTACTTTTAGAGTAATAGTGGTGGAACTAGCGTTACGCTACTAGTTTTTGCACTAAATTTTTAACCATCACGCCAAAATTGAAATTTTCGTTTCGCTTAGCGTTCAAATGGTTTGATGTATGGTTTGGTTCGTTTGGTTCGTTTCGTTTGAATCGTTTGGATGGTTTGTAAAACACTTGGTTTCCTTCGTTTTAATCGTTCTTCTGAAATACTTCTTTCTTACATAACCCAAAATACACGCTAAAATTCCAGTTTTGAAAATTGCAAAGCCGTGAAAAGCGCCAAAACAAAACAATTACCTCGTTCTGCTTCACTGAACAAAGTTTGGTTGCCTAGCACGTGACAATTTTTACTCAGTACGTGACTAATTCTCTCACGCAAAGTACAAACCTTTGAAAGGCTCGAAACCTTTGAAACGCTTTAAACGTTTTCTTTCCATCCTTTCAAACGATAGATGCCGCGAACCAAACGAACGATAGAAAGTTTGAAACGATACAAACGATAGAAACGATGTTAAAAGTGCGATGTTTCGGATAAAAATGAAACGCGCCGGACGAAAAATTTTCCGATTCCACCAAGTTTGTCTTGGTGCTGTACGCTAACAAAGCAAAATAACTGCAAGGCAAGTATCAAAATAAACAGCAGACATAATAGACAAGCGTTTGTTTTCCGTATTATTCCAGATAAATACTTTGTAGCAAAGAAATAACAGCTAAAAGTCGGGTATTGTCGATAAAGAGCGTTTGACAACCAATACCGTGCGCAAGGCCGTAAGTCATTGATGTACCAAAAAATAACAATGGCCCCCATAACTTCCGACAAAATTTGCACCTGGGGCACCCACAATAATTGATGAGTAAACTCGTCTGGCGTTAGACAGATTAAAATCTATAAGTTTCACTCTCAGGAGGGAAACCTGATAGTATTCACAGTGCTCGACCTTGGCGGTAGGCAACTGGCCAAATACTAGTAGATATTCAGTTTTGGCTAGTGGACTTCTCTTGCTTAGTAACCATGTTGAAATGCTGAAGGCAAATATTATCATTCACTTCAGAATCTAGTGTCACTACTCACAATTGATGGCGCATTATTAAAAAAAAGGAAAAAAAATGGAAAAAAAACAGGAATCAGTAAAGTTTTTGAGCGCGGAAATTGTTCGCATTGATTTTCAAAGCCAGTACTTGGCTAAAGAGACTGGATTCCCGTGCTCTCATCACGCAGTTCGATTGCAAATGAAGTTGTTCTAGTTGGACGTGTAAACTTCTTAAATGGACATCAGAGGCTTCTTTTCTTCTGAGAACAGCTTGAAAAGGAAAGGGCTTGATTCTAAAGAGGAAAATTTAAAGTGTGGAAGCAGACCTCCTAAAAGGAGGTTTGTGCGAAGTTGGACAAAGGAGCTTCCTTGGAGAAGTAGAAGGCCAACTTTAACAGCCTAACTATTACGAATAAATGTTCTCAAATGTGGCATAATGTTTATAAAAATGTATATAGTTTGAAGAACATTGTGGAGTTATTTTATTACTTGAAAGCACATTAATTTTTCCTTTATGGCTACTAGACGTAAGCTTTCTGTTGAAAAAGGTTGAGGTTGAGCCCTGATTTACGTAGCTTGGAAACCATTCGCAAGGGATTGAGCCCTCAAATGCCACATTTTTGTAATAATGATTATTATTATATAAACACCAGTGGAATACCATGTTAGCTTTCGCGTGTTAAGATAACATGTTATATTTACATGTGAAAGATCATTGTTGCTATGGTTACATATAATTTGCAAACTAGCAGCAGACATGTAATAATTTTCAAGTAGAAACACACAGTTTTGAGTTTACAATACATGTTTCCGATGAACAACATCCATCGTCAGTTGCTACTGTTCCTAGATGTCCTCTTGGACAACAGCAATTCTCCATCTCTCGTCACATCTGTTTTTGGCAAGAGCACTTACACAGGCATTCTCACCAACTTTCTAAGTTTTGCACTTCTCCTCTACAAATTGGGGTTAATACGAACGCTGGTGGACAGGACTTTTGAAATAACGGCTTCCACAACAACATTAACATTAAGGAGCTTATCAACGCTCTGGGAAATAATCAGTTTCCATCCAGTCTTTTGAACAGAACTGTCTTTGCCCCCACTTTGCGCACTTCCGTGGCAACCAGCTCTAATGAAATTAGCATGCACTATTAAAAATTACCTTTTGTTGAGCGCTTCTCGACTTACGCTCAACACAGAATCAAGTGCTTAACCCAACGCTACTGTAAGAACTTGGTCATCAAGTTAGTGTTTGCCCCATACAAGACCAAGAACTTATTTAGTGCCAAAGATGCCATCTCTCATTTATCACGATCCCGTGTTGTCTACAAATTTTCTTGCGCAGGCTGTAGTGCCTGACTTTCCAAAGGCATTTCATACAATCAACCACCATTATCTTTTAGGAAAATAAATAGGATATTACATGGTCGTTCGGGGATACGAAATTTTTCTTCTCGTGTTGAAAAATATTTCACTCGTTCCCATGGCTTGCTCGTTAAATATTTGTCAACACATCAAGAGAAATTTCGTATCCTCAAACGACCATGTAATATCCTATTTATTTTCGTAAAAGATAATGGTGGTTGATTGTATGAAATACCTTTGAAAAGTCTAGAAAGATACCCATTTGTTATTTTTTGTCATCTATTTCTGATTTTAACTTCTTTAGGTTTTCTAGAATAAAATATACAGTGGGATATCCTCTTTGAAAGCAGAACTTGCTCATAAGCTGGTCATATACTAGTAGAGACAGGAAACTCATTGATGTTAACCCTTTCACTCCCAAGAGTGCCACTTATAGATTTTACTCTGTCTAATGCCAGACGATTTTACTTGTCAATGGGGAACCCCACAGGGGTGAAAGGGTTAATCTGTATCTAATTATGTGTATTTCTGGACATATCTGTAAACAAACAGCTCTCCCCCCTCCCCCCCCCAAAAAAAAGAAAAGAAAAGAAACCAATGCAAAAAAATGAAAAAACCAAGAAATCATACCCCATGGGGCCCATTGATAGTATTACAGTCAATGCCATTTTGTATAGCAATAGCCTGCATACCTGGCTGTGTTGTTGGCGCGAGAGGCAAATTGACAAGCGGCGAAGCTGCGTGGAGAATGGGGAGAGGCACTGTGAAATACCATTAATGTCGCAGTTTGCACTGGTATTTATATTTAAGACACACTACAAATTAACAAAACGCAAGAGAGTTTCATCTTGGCCTGCTCTCTCTGCTCTTTTCAGATATGACCAACTAAAGCCAAAATATTGTGAATTTTTTCAAGGGTTTCCTGTTGCCATGGTAACTTGTTACATCACAGAAATGACTGCACCTTGTTCAACAATAAGTGATGTTTCACATGGTACCATAATGTTGCTGTTACATGATAAAGTGTTGTAGTGTCAATCCTTGTAATAACAAGGCCCCTTGAAATTGTTGAAACTGGTTTGAGCCACCTTAAGTCTAGGAATATGGACAACAAACATCACAAAATCCCCCTTTACTCTCCTTTTTCAAGTAAACATAGACCTCTTTCATAATGGCGGCCAAATAAAATATTCTTTTGTTTTAATGCTAATAAGCCTAACTAGCATTTTGTTTCAAAATGAGGGCAGTAGGTCTAATTAATATAAATACAAAATGTAAAAGTAGTCGCCATTTATGAAAGTGGTCTATATACAGCTGAATTTACCCTGACTGAAAATGAGGCTAATACTTACCTTATTGTTAGAAATAGGCACACCAAACCTTGGAGTGCATAAGTGTGTGTGTGTGTGTGTGTGATTTATACCACTGGCTACTTTCATAATTTTAGGAACTTCACCTTAATTAAGCTGCTATTTGTAAATAGGTACTGTAAAATTCCGAAAATACGCCCCTCCGTGTATAAGCCCCTCCAAATATACGCCCCCCCCCCCCCCAAGCTGCAACGCGAAAAATCCTCCGTTCAATCGCCCCTCCAAATATAAGCCCCCTGGAGGTTGTACTTGGAAAATTGCCCTCAAATACAAAGTAAAACAAAGCAAAAATGATAAATTTACTTCCAACTATAAGGCTAGCCCAATCGATTTGGAAACGCAAATTTCCCTCCTTATATAAGCCCCTCCGAATATAAGCCCTTCCAAAAATAAGCCCCTCGAAAAGGGCCTTTGAAAAATATGAGCCCCAGGGCTTATTTTCGGAATTTTATGGTAGCTTATGTAGTGCCTACTGTGTTACTTTCTTCAAGTTACAGTAAAATATTTTTGACATGCCTGAATATTAGGAACAAGCTTGAAAGTGTCGCACAGTATATTAGTTTGCAACTCTATAGCTGACTACACTTTCCTGGTTTACCGTTATTTGTTTGATGAGGAAGATGTATGGTTGTTGGCAAATTATCCACACATTTGACTTCTCCAAAATTAAGAATGTCATGAAAGACTAATAAATCATTCTTGATTTTCACCCTCGTGATTGGCAATACAATACGATTTCTTTTCACAGAATTTGCATGATAATAAAAGTTTAGTTCCCAGCAGAGAGACAGGTTATTTTTCTTACCATCCAACATGTCACCATGACATCACGTGCAGACCAGTTACAGGCCGTATGCATGATGACGGCACATGTTACAAAATTCACCACCAAACCTCGTTTGCACAAAATTATTCACATCATCTGGAAATGAAATACTGTTCACAAGTGGGTTTTCTTTACAAGTTTGTGCCTTTGAGCTAGAATTTACAAGTTTGATTTTCGAAAATCGAGGCCTCATGGTGAAATTAGCCAGTCAGACGTCATCAAGGATGAGGGTTATTAACTACAAGAAAGTCAAAAAATTTTTTCGTTATTAGAATAGCAAAAATAAGAATAAATTAAAAAATATATGTAAAATATATTAATCAATTTTCTTCCAAATTGTGTCAGAACTTTTTGGTTAGTGGTCAGGCGGTATAGTCTTCACTACTGACCATTCATCTCGTTGGTAATTTCGTCGCTTATGAAACCTGAGCAAATACTTCAGAACTTACCTAGGGGAAAAAATTCCGGCTGATATTTCAATGAACGTTTTGTCTCGACAAAATGTCGCAAATTTCCTAGCAAATGGATACGTGCGACTAATCACAATTCGTTGGCAACGCAGTGAGTCCATATTTCTCACTGTATGAAAGGGGATAATGGTTTATTGACAGTTGATCGCAGTTACATGGCATGAAACGTCAATGAAAACAAACTCGATTGTAATTAATCAAAAGTAATTGTATGGCCGTTTAAACAGCCACCCGCCCGAAATTACCGGCAAAGAATCTGTCCAATCAGGGAAAAGCCCGCATTGAAATGAAGCTTCCTCCTTCAATATTCACTGTCGCCCATGTTGAATTTCCCAAGCTTATTTCAAAGGGTTTACAGATTAGAGCGTTGTGGTTGCTTTTTGAAGGATTAGATCGAAGGGTAATTAATTGTGGTAAGTTTTTCGGTTGTTTATTATGACTTCTTCTGAACTCTTATGGTGGTCGAAAGCGGTTTACGTTAAAGCTCTAATGTAACAGTTAACCTCCAGTATTCTTCCCAGAGAGATTTCTGGCATTTATCTCCAAATCTTCGGAGATTATTGAACACCTAAATAATAATTTAATTTCCATAATTAGCCAAAAAGAATTGCTTTTCATATATAAAATATTACACGCGCTGAAACGAGCGACAGATTTATTAAATTAAAACACATCAACACGTATGCTCGCTGTACTTTAGGGACAAGTTTCACTTCCCGTAATCACGACTCCTCCGAACGTGGTTATGTTTATAAGAGAACTGTTCCTGTACAAATAGTTTTGTGTGGGAAATTGGGTGAATATTCCCAGAGTATCTCTGGAAAGACTCGGGAATATAACTTACTGAATGAAAATTAGCATCGGGCAGGTGTGTTTTGGCTATCACCATTTCCCTTGGGATTTGATAATATGTCAAGTGTTTCACTTGCTGAAAGGTTATTAATTCAGCTGATCTACGTCACAGACGTTTTCCGAGAAAAGCGGAAGATAACTGTGAAGGTCATAGTCCTCTGTAATGGTAATTGCAAACATTCGGTGAATTTATTCATTTCGTAAAAGTCCCGTAATTTTCAAAATAGCGCAACAAGTATCGAGCACAAGGATTGAAGATTTTGGTTTTACCTATGAAAGTGTTTGTAAGAATGGTGAAATTTAAAAAGAGGAAAAGAGGAGGCAAGAGTGAGTCGGGCGTTACGTACACGTTTCGTTACACTCGCGAGCACGTTGTTTGTGTAACCAAACTTAACTTTCGCGTGCTTTTATTTGCAGAAAGAGCAGGTTGGACCAGACCAACTCCGAGTCGCCTTGGAAAAATGGATGTTGCGGCAGGAATCGAAGGAGAAAACCACGATTCAACAAGTTCAACGAGTTGTTTCAATGAGTTCGAAACGTAAGTGCAACATTTTCCTTGTTGAGTTTTGTTTATCAGATGTGCGCTTGACGACTCGATCTCTGGCGTCAAACCGTTTTTTACCACAGAATATTCTCTGTATTTTAGATTTGCAGAAGAGGTAAACGGTGAAATTCCCGAGGTGGACTACAGAGGCAGAATTAAAAGGTATGTTAATTGTATTTATAAATGTTAATTGAATATTACTAGTATTGATGAGGAACCGCTTTCAATGGTGGCAGTAAACATTTCCATAAACCTATTTTAATTTCATTCTGCGGAAATCAAGAAGTTTAGAGAAGAGATCAAACCTAGTCGTTAAATTTGACGAACTGATCTACATGATTAATTCCTAGGTATTTCAAATGCAATTCCTTTCGTGCTATGATGCAAAGCGAATTAGGTCCTTTTCAACCTTTCCCGAGTTTCCGCTTTCAAATATTTAAGACCATTTTCTCTTTCCGGCCAGTGAAAGATCTTCTTCCGATGAAATTGCAAGCTCAGTATCCCAGGTAAGTGTCATTTCTCTTCCAGTTTAAATTGCAGATTGTTTACATTTAAGTTGAACTCACAGAAATCGCAATATTTCTCAACCGGAAGTCGCGATCGCAGGTGGGGTGATGCCGTGAAAGAAAGTCGCATGAGGTGATGTCACGACCCATCGATGGGTTTGACCATATTGACAAATTTCATCCAAATATCGTATCTTCAACTTCGTCTTGACAATCGTCTTATAGGGAATGATTGCAAAATGCAAAGATAAAAATAGCGACGTCCGTGATAATGTGAAATAGCTTGTTTCTTATTATCCGTCCATGTTTTCCCATGTTCCAGCTAAAGTTCCTAATTCCTCTTTTGAGTGATGATGTCTCGTTTACAAGAAAGTAACAGTCGCATTAAAGATAACGAGAACAATGATTTTCAGCTTAAAAAACGGAAATCCCGATTTTCCCTCAAATCAAAGACGTGCGATAAGTTACGGCGAAAATTCCAATATGTTCCATGGATTTTCAACCCAGTGCTTAAGTTTGATTCGCCCACCAACAAGGTAAGAAAATACGATAATTCAAGGTAAACATCATCGCCACTCAGGTAGAATTTCACAAACCGATTTTCGTTTTTATTTGCACGTCACAAATAAGAAAATGCATGAAATGGTTCCAACATCACTCTACCTCCTTGGCAATGCTAAGGACGGTGCCTACTAATTCAAAGGTATGTTTTCCCTGATTTATGATTATGCAGGAAAGGTAGACCTTAACAAGTGTTACTGAAATCCAACAAGAAAATTGGGGGTAACGACGCATTTTCCAAAGATAATTCATGAACAATATTTGTAGGAATTTGAATCCTAGCAGTATAGCTGGATAATAATTTTTATGTTCACCAAACCTAGTCAAATGGCCTACTTGCCACAAGTCTCCTGTAGCTCCAAAAACTAGTAAAGCAAAAAAGTAAAGTCTGCTACGAGCCTAGAGGGCCCATCAGGCTGGCGCTTATCTCCGGTTACTGTAGCATGAAGCGACTAGGAGTATTTCATTGCAGGGTTACCCCCAGCATTAAATTTGCCGGTACCCATTCATACACCTGGGTGGAGAGAGGCACCGTGAGAGTAAAGTGTCTTGCCCAAGAACACAACACAATGTCCCCGGCCAGGACCTGAACCCGGACTACTCAATCCAGAGTCGAGTGCACTAACCATGAGGCCACCGCGCCTCCCAAAAACTAGTGCTGGGTAATAATTTTTTAGGCGTTACTAAGGTTTAACTCCTCCAAAGAGGCATTCAGTTTTTTTCCAAGTAACGCCAAGTCAGTCCGTGAAGTAAACCATCTTGGTTGTTGTCCTTTAATGATTTAAAAATATTTTTTTAACGAACTTAATCAATTACCATCTTTTTAAAATTATTATTGGGGTTTGTTTATTTTACCAAATCTTAGTTATTTGTTAATTCAGAGTATGAATCATTTCTTTGTATTTGAAATGTTTTAATACCTTCTTTGTTTATGATGAAAAGAAGCAAGTTAAGTTAATATGTATGTTGTAGTGAACTGTGAGCAAGATGTCAGTAATTTTGCCCATAGGTATTTGCATATCGTTTTGGTCCATTGACATGGCAGAGGTGATGACTTCATGTTAAAAAAAACCTCTTGTCACAAATGTGTCGACGTGAGTCTTATTTGCTGTGGAAAGAAAAGGTTCCTTTGTTTCAGTGGTTGGCACATTTGAGTAAAAGAAATTTTGAAAACAGCTGCAGACATCTTCCCCAGACTGAATTTTAATTTAGTTTCTTCTTTGCAGTCTCAGTTACTCAAAGTGGACAAGACGCCAAAGTTCTTTAGGGTAGGTTAACAGAAAAAAATAATTAAATGAATCATGTCAAATCCATTCTGCATCTCTTACGTTACAGCTAGGGGTATGCAGTTTTAAAATGTGAAAAGTTTGTATTGTTGTATTGTTTGTAGGGGTGCAGGGATGGCGCAGTGGTGAGAGCGCTTGCTTCCCACCAATGTGGCCCGGGTTAGTGTCCCAGACTCAGTGTAATGTTGGTTGAGTTTGTTGGTTCTCTACTCTGCACTGAGAGGTTTTTCTCCGGGTACTCCGGTTTTCCCCTCTCCTCAAAAACTAATATTTGACTTGATTTGCGTTAATGATATTAATTTCATTTTAAATTGTCTCCAATTAGTGCACCATTCCTAGAACGACTAGAGACTTAAATAAAGTTCCTCTCCTTTCCTTTCCTTTCCTTTTCATGGGTGATAGCCAAGAAATGTATGACTGCAAGACCACTGTTTAAAAACCCATTCACAAGACTGAGACACAAGTGCTTCTCATTTTATCAGGAGTGACTTAGTTGTGGCTAATGACATAACATTTCACTTGAATTCCAACATAGCCAATATTTACATTTTGTGAGCCTGAGATTCTTATAATCTAAAAGTATATTAATTATTGGAGACTTTGTTGATTATATCTTATACTTACTGTATAACGGGATTCTTTGCTCAGTTATTGTTGGATCAATGCAAAAAGATCGTGCATAGCCAGTTCTTGTTCCCTTTTCAAGGTAAAACTGAGACCCGATTCGCTCAGCACTCAAACACGATTCAAAACCTTGTCACGATAAAAGTAACAAGAAAAATTTTGCATGAAAATTTGTCACCTGTCAATGATTGTGATGCATCAGAGGCCCCTGTTTGTGGTTGAATGGGTTTTTCAAAAATAGGGGGTCTTCTTGCAAGTGTTCCTTGAGTCTCTTGCCCCAACTTTTGTGCGGCCAGTTTGAGGAAAATTGTTTTGAGCTCTTTCGAACATGAACGCTTGCTATGCAGGCTAAGTATTATTACACTTTACCTACAATAATTGTTAAACACAAGCACTTTCACAATACTTAAAGCGAGATATGCATCATTATATGTTCTACATGTATTTTGAAATAAATGTTACTTGTGAAGTTTACATACATACAGACATACTTAATTGACCACTACCCATAGGGGCTTTTCAGGGCCAATGAAACACAATTAACGAAAAGACAGAAAACAACAAAAACAACTTTCAAAATCCCAACTGGCTTGATTCAAACCAGTTGGCTATTTACAAGTGTTACCCGGAAGTTGAACCAGGGTAGTCCCTGGTTCAAATTGAAGGAGTTGTCTGACCGAGACTTGAACTGGGGAACTCGGGATCTCAAGGCAAGCGTCCTAACCACTTGACCGCACTGCAATTAAAGCAACTAAGTTGGTTGTCTAAGTTGGTAATTTTGACCAAAAATATACTTTATAACAAAGAATTCAGAACTTTGGGATGAGGATTGTAGAAACAGTATTTAATTACAGACATGATTTTTGCTTGTGTCTGTTTGTAATCCAATTCCTGTTACTGCTAGGCTGTGTTTCCACCTAACCATTTTCTTTAAATGTCCGAATGTGAGATATTTGTTACTTAATTCTCTGAGATGCTTTAATCATTAGGATCTTTTCTTACACTTGTTTTCCTAATAAATGTATTTCTTGTTGGTCACTTTCAGTTTTGCCAGACCATTGTTTTTAATTTGCTTTCTTACTGATGGAGGTTATGTGTATTTCATTAAACTCCTCATTTCCATCACAAATTCATCTAACTTTAACACCATCCACCTGCAGCAGTCTGTAAGCCAATCAGAAAGAGTCAGTGCTCTTTGTGGTTGGTTGCAATAACACAGAAGATTATATATGGAGATTCTGTTCTGAATAAATCATTCCAAATAGAATAAGAAGTTTCCTTTCAAGTCTTGTCCATCATTTTAAGTGAGTTCTTACACAATGATGTGTCCAGGTGATTTTATTGGGGGAAGATTTAGCAAGTACAAGTGGTGGCCATAACATGAATCAAGGGAAACGAAAATTGAGG
>OX421448.1:58750427-58762927 GCA_949126865.1 Montipora capitata
AATAAATTATTATAATAAGTAGAGTTAATGTATCCCAAGCAGCTACAGTACCGCTCAGAATTAACCTAACAGGGAACGCTGAACAGAACGCGTTACATATTCGTTCAATTTCCGTTCAATTTCCGTTCTCTTATCCCTTCTATATCCGTTCTATACCCGTTCCGAATCCGTTCCAGCTCTGTTCTCTTGTGGTTCCATTGGACGCGTTCCATGTAACGCATTTACAAGAAAAAGAACGCGTTCCTTTGAACGCGTTCACAAAAACCGGTAACATTCACTGCGAGATGAAGATGGGATTGTAACTTCGAGTCAAGCAGTTAGTCTTTTCCTAAAACGAGGTTTTTGCGCTGGAGATATTTAAAAAAAGTTAAATTATTGCAGTGATCAATAAGATTTCTTTTTCAATTGTGCAAAAATATAATATTTGATTGTATACAAAAAGTTAAAGCAAAACAAGGACAAAAGATGACTTACGTATAAATTTGGCCTTGCGCACGGTATTGCTTGTCAAACGCTTACCGACGATACCCGAAGTTTATCTGTTATTTCTTTGTTACAAAGTATTTATCTGGAATAATACCGAAAACAAAAGCTTGTCTATTATGTCTTCTGTTTATTTTGATACTTTCCTTGTGTTGATTTTGCTTTGTTAGCGCACAGCACAAAGACAAAGTTGGTGGAATCCGAAAATTTTTCGTTGGACGTGTTACATTTTGATCCGAAACATCGCACTTTTAATTTCGTTTCTATCGTTTGTATCGCTTTAACCTTTCTATCGTTCGTTTGGTGCGCGGCAGCTATCGTTTGAAAGAATGGAAAAAAAGAAAGGTTTAAAGCGTTTTAAAGGTTTCGAGGGTTTAAAGTTTGTACTTTGCGTGAGAGAATTAGTCACGTATTGAGTAAAAATTGTCACGTGCTAGGCAACCAAACTTGTTTAGTGAAGCAGAACGAGCCAGTTGTTTTGTTTGCGCGCATTTCACGGCTAGTGGAATTTTAACGTGTATTTTCGGTTATGTACAAAAGAAATATCTTTAAGGAACGATTAAAGTGAAGGAAACCATTCAAACCGAACGAACCAAACCACAGATCAAACGATAAATTTATTTTTGGCGTGATGGTTAAAAATTTAGTGCAAAAACTAGTCGCGTAACGCTAGTTCTGGTTCTACAACTCTAAAAGTACTCATTGTCTGTGGATGAACGGTATTATCCAACTAATGTGTACGTAAATTTTCAAGCCTCTTTGGCCACATTGAGAAAAAGAAAATATTTACACTAACATCTCAATCCCGTTCACTGCAGCTGTTTTTCTCGCTGATTTGAAGTGCGGGTTTTTTTGTTTTGTTATTAATTGAAAACAGAAAGGTATTTTGAAGCTTTCTCTTTACCAGCTAAATGCACATGAAATGTACTTTCCATCTCCGTTTTCTGATTATTACAGTTTCCCAATTGTAGTCTTAAATTCAAGCGCTTAATTTAGCGGCCTTGAACACCAATCCCTTTTTTTACCGGGCCGGGTGTCAAGCGACACGCGCCGAATGATAACAAATGTGGACTTCACAAAGTACACGTAAATCTCGCTAAGCGGGGACGTTCTCTAGAACGCGTTCCTGCAGATGAGAACGTGTTCTAGAGAACAGGTTAAAGAGAACTTGTTTGTTCCATATCCGTTCTGCCCCCGTTCCAAATCCGTTCTGTTGCTGGTTCACTTCTCGTTCAAGTTTCGTTCTGATCACGTTCGCGAACGCGTTCCATGTTAGGTTAATTCTGAGCGGTACTGTATTGTAATAAATTTACATGTATAACATATAAATGTATTATTAAAGTAATTTTTGCTTTTTCCTTCCTGTTCAGACTTACAAGGGAACAGCTATTTTATTTATCAACTTCTGTTATGTAAGTATAGACCAATGATGAAATGGTATATGAAATGAATCATATATGAACTGCAGATATGATATGTGGGTTCTAACCCACCAATAGAACCCACAAATGACCAGCTCCCAACGTTGGGGGCTTCATGGCTCAGTTGGTTAGAGCGTTGCACCGGAATCGCGAGGTCACGGGTTCAAACCCCGTTGAAGTCCTGAATTTTTCAGGCTTCTCTACGCAATTGTAAAAATTGCGTTCATAACTGCGAAGATCATAGCTTCACTTGATAAGTATAGACCAGTATACATTACAAGATTACAAGACAACTTATGCAAGTTCTCAAAGGAAAATTATGTTTCTCTTATTATTTCTTGTCCAGACTGTTATTTTTTATTGTAGCATTTAAAAAGGCTCAAAAACTAATTTTATTAACTTTCCTTTTTTGCTTTTTTTTTTTTTAGGATAATACTTTTAATGTTCTGCAGTTTGTTTCTGCTGCATAGAATTTCCATATTGGAACCAAAAATCTTGGCATCACCGGCTTATTCACCCGAAAAAATTATTCTGTAAGTCATCTATTTACTTCAGTTTGGATTTCATTTCTTCATTTTGAGACTTTTTGTTTAAAAGTTGATTTGTTTTTGTTGTCATTAATTATTTTTATCATTATTATTATTATTCTCTTTGCTAACAGGCAACAGTCTATGTACCAACTGTGGAAACTACGCCAGGAAGTTTTTAATGCGGAAGTGGTTAGGTAAATATAATAATAATTTATAGATTTAGCCAAACCTAAAAGCAGAGCTCCAGGGTTATTTACCCAGTACCTGGTCAGCGGTTAACTTTAAAAAAAAAAATCTAACCTTGATGAGCTCCAAAAATTAACCCAGCAATATGGTCACGTGACACTGGTCATATTGTCATACATGGAGGGGTGGATGTACATTATGGTTGTACGTTGACCAAAACCAAATTTTCTCCCACAGAGGGGATACCATATTTTCTTACCAAAGATGCTCCGTGCACGCGCTTTTGGCGCACGGAGCTCCGTCATTATACTATTTCTTTACGCCAGCACAATGAACACATTAATTTTATGCTTTAAAGTATCCTTAATTAGAAATTATTGCAGCGATGGCAGCTTGTTTGGAGTTGAATATTTAAAAAAAAGACATTGCTTGCTAAATATTTTTAATTACCTTACATCAAAACTTTCGTTGCTTCCACTTGTCTCTCTTGATAATAATACATGTAAAGGGAAACGCCTAGGCATTATTCTTAAGACTATTTTCCAGTGAGCCAATAATGAATGACAAAGCTATTGAGTACATTAAATAAGTTAAGTTTGGTTAAAAATTCTCACTTACTTAAGGTGCACTCATCACTAAACTCATTGTTTATGATGTCACTTTCTAACCACAGGTTTAAAACAATAGTAGCTGCCAATTTAAATGCAATAACACAGGTATGTTTCTTATAATAATACTAAATTTATTAACGTGTCTTTTGAAAGTAAGAGCTGCAAAAGCAAACTGAATCTAGCAAGTTTAGCCTTCTGAGAAATGTCCAAAACAAAGACAATCGTTACCGGTGCCTACATGTACTCTTCTCTTGAGGGTATCTTTGGAACTGGAACACACGAAAGACACTTTTATTGCTATCTATATTCACGACTCAGCCACAAGAGGGGATGTGCAGCTCGAAATGAGAGCCTGAGTGTTTAATGCTGTCAAAATAATGTACAAAACCACAGTAAGCACAATAGAAATGAATACCACTCGGGCAACAAAGATTGTGCAGCCACTTGATACAAAAACCCCAAAAACCCAATGGGAAAGTGGGACTGTATTCCCCAACCAAGTGCAGGTGCACCAACCTCTAGGGGCAAAAAGTGACTACAAGATAGTTACTAATCTAATCAACAGATAAGCCTTATGAAAAATACAACTTTGAAAAGTTTCAGTGCTGGGATGAGTGCATTACGATAGTCCTGCCTTATATAAGCTACAACAACGAAAGACTACAAGCCCAGGCGGGAAAACATGCATAACATACATATGTATACATACACATGTACCAGTAGGAAAATATTTACATTCCACATCACTGCCCCTTACAGTTTATTTCTGCCAAATTGGGACTTGTGTGTCACATTTTTGGAATGATCCAATAATTGCTTAGATTGTTCAGATAAGTGCAAGGCTCATTTTCTCTCTTTCGTCTATAGCCTGCACTTCAAATGGTATATACATAAATTATTTCTTTGAACTCAACCAGACCACATGATGGAGAGTTGGGGAATCAAATCTGAGATACATTGGTGGCTAGTGAGTGATCTCTTCACTCCACCAACACTTCTCCATAAATAAGCCTAAGTCGTCATAGAATTTGTCAGGTGCAAGAATAGTACATGGCCCACAGATTCTGTTTCTTGTTAATATCTGAGCTGTTTAAGAGTATTGGTTTTCACCAATAATTTCAGGTCACCTTCACAAAAACCATTCTGTTTCCATAATGTGTTTTTTTGGGAAAGCTTACAGTCTATCTTATTCCACTAATTCTGCTAAACCTGGAATCTAAAGGTTGTAGACGTGGACTTGACTGATTCAATGGTTTTAAGAAAACAGGAGTCCCACATTATTTATTCCTTTATTTGATCCAGAGCTTTCTTTCATTTCTCAAACAACAAAAGACTTTGAAAACTTGCTGTCATGGAAAATCAGCTGAAGGGGTCAGAGACTTGGAATGATTAACCACATTGAATTTCAGTAATTAAGTCTCTTTGTCTCACAGGTGCGAAAAACACTGAAGATGCTGGAAGATGACCTTGAAACTCATTTAGGCAGAAACTGTACTTTTCTTGATGAAAACGTTTGTGTACAAATTTAAGAATAGGGACCTGTCATAATTTATTTTGTTTTAGGGACAGACTTGTACTTAAAATATTGCTCTGACCTTATTTTTCCCAAGGGAAAAAGCAGTCTTAGATTCAAATTGATAACTCACTGTTCATTTGATACCTGTGTTGGTCTTGCTGTCTGATCTTCGTTGATGGGAAGTGATTTTTCTTGTGGATAGCATATTCCAACTTTTAAAACAGAGACCAGGTGGTTATAGTGATCTGTATTCAATAAATGGTTAACAACTATCTTATCTTCCAAATCACCTGGCTGTCTGAGGTGATTACAATACCTTACTCTATATTTTTGAAGGAGAAAACTAGTGAAGTGAAAGAGTGTGGAGTTCTTTTAAAAGTGATTTTACCAAAACAATTCTCCTTGTGATCCACGCATTGCCAGGCAAAACATGGCCATAATCAATGTAGTGATAACTGCTGGCTCAGTTTTCACTGCAGAATGTAAGGGCTTGGAAATGTTAACCTCAGACTAAGGCTGCAATGGAGCAGTTTTCAAAGTGATTATGCTCTAAAATTGAGTTTGTTTATACTGTATTCTTGGTTTACCAGCAGCCAATCCAAAGTGACATGTCTAAACTAAGCACAGGAAACCTAGTTTGCAAGGAAGACACCATTAGGTTTTTTCTCTTTTTCTCTACTTGGTTGATGTGTATTAAGATTTGGTGGGTGCAAATCATGTACTGAATAATGCAAACCCTGAGAAAATGATACTTCATTGAACAGCTTCACTTATGAAAACTGCTCCAGTGGAAATGTGTTCAGCTGTAGTTCCTGTGTAGATACTACATAATTTTAATAGTATCTGTAAGTGTCATTGCAAAATGACTTGATGTTAACTTTAAAGTCTTTAAGATAAACAGTAACTCTGTGTGAGAGATGTGAAACATATTTATCGAAAATCCTTAACTTTTGAACGAACAAGAGTATTTTCTATTTAAGCATTGTGATAGTTGTTTGTGAAGTGTTGTATCAAGTCTTTTTCATAATTTTTAAGGCAAATCCAGAAAAAGCCATTTTCAAGTTCAGTGCTATTTATTATAAAATGAAAATATTTATTGGGGAAATAGCACAGAAATTCATTGAGGATTAGAAGTGCGGGCATTTCTATTTCCAACTGAAAACCATCAAGATGAACTAAAAGAAGTTGCAGTACATTCACACAAATTTATTTTCATGAAATTCATCTGAGTACACATTGAACTTTTGTCATTTAACCTGTCAAAAACTCTCCTTCCATTAATATTATTATAACTTGTATATTACTTTTTGGCCAGAATTGCTTTTCTTAAGTTTTTGGTCTGGTATCATGAAAACAAAATTGGCTAGTAACAAACAGATGTTAACTGTGTAAGGCCATGGGAAAACTGCTTCAACATCTGTTCGATTTTGTGGAACAGAAATGTTGACACTGTTTTGCCACCCCCTTTCAACTGTGTTCAAACGTGTTGAATCAAAGTTTGAACCGTTTGCGATCAACATCATTCAATAGCATTCAACAAAATTAACCAGTTTTTGAAGCAAATGTTGAACCTGTTTGCCTGGTCCTTAACAAACCCAAGGGAAATACGTGAAGCTGGTCCCAAGTGTTGTAACAGGCACAGAAGCAAGTTACAAGTTTATCTTTTGATTTTCCTACACTGTAAGAGCTGTTAGTTTAGTTAGTATAATTAGTAGCCATTCAAAACTATTAAAGCAGTACTACTGCAAAATTCCTCTCAACACTGGACGTTAGACAACATAATTTCTGTACAGATATATAATTAAAACAATGGTGTATAATTATTTAATAAGTTAAATGAATTTAATACATTGTGGGCAGAAATTTCACGAAAGAACGTGCCCTAAGTTGTATTTAACTAGTAATCTAATTTTTCAAGAATACAAAATATTGTTGGTACTTATTTGATTAATATGCAAAATTAAATAGTGTGTAAAGTGACAATGTTCAAGAAAAAGAAAACTTTTTGTAGGGTCTTTTTAAAATGCTAGAAATGTATGTATGTTTGTCAATTAAACAGATAAATTTTGAGGCAGGAGTTTTCAATGAAAGTGGTTGGTTTATAAATAATATTGTGTGTTATCAGAAACCCATAAGGGTTGAGATGTGTAATGCGCGTTCACAGCTTCTGAATATTCAGTGCAAACTGATTGGTTGAATGTTTCAGTGCTAAGTACCATATTTGGAAACCCCTCGCTCTTGTTGTTCCAAATATGGAGGTTAACTATCAGTAGAGTTATGACTTAGACTTAGAGTTAACGACTGCCAAAATCCTGAATTCAAGATTTTGGAAGTCCAAAATCTTGTGATTCCAAAATCTTAAATTCAGGATTTTGGAAACTTAACTCTAACTCTACGACATAACTCTATGAAAATAACTCTAAGAATAGCTGTCCCCTCCAAATATGGTACTTAGCAAATTGAATATTCAGAAGCTTGTTTCCCAGCCCACAAGGGGCCGTTAGATGTTTTAATCCTTATGAGTTTCTGGTGTTATTTTAATGGTAGAGCTCATCTTGCCCAAAGTACTCAAGGTGAACACGTCTTCCTAAACATAAATTTTGTGGTGCATTCAGACCTCGCAGTGCAAAGTCTTGTCGTTCCCCTTCCCCCTCAACCTCAAAATTCTGGTTTGAAATTGTGAAATTATGGAAATTTCACTGGCTCAATGGAACCATACTTTTGGGTCATTTCTATAAACCCGACCCAGGCCACTGAGCATTCATACAAATTCTGCACAAATCAGAGAGATTCATTTGAGAACCGGTGGGTCTAATTTGCAGGTCGCAGGTCGCAGGTTGCAGGTCATTGTTTCACCAATATAGAAAGTATCCTAAACATTCTTAACCCTTTCAGCCCCGTGGGGTTCCCCATTGACGAGTAAGATCGTCTGGCGTTAGACAGAGTAAAATCTATAAGTGGCACTATTGGGACTTAAAGGGTTAATGGGGACATAGTTTTTGAGTGAATCCAGCTGTTGTTAACCTTAGGCCTAATTAGGCCTAAACAAACGTTTTTAGGCCTAAGGTTAGCTTTTATGAATGTTTAGGATACTTTCTGTATTGGTGAAACAATGACCTGCAACCTGCTGATTAGACCTGCCGTTTGAGAACATGTCAGGCAGTGGGAACATCAGTTTGGGCAAGTGGAAAGGGACAATTCTACTAAACCCCTCAAAGTTCAAAATATTCAGTTGAGACAGTCCTGAAATGGACCATTCTATTCCACTTCTAACTAAAAATGAAATTTCCAGAATTTTTGCCCAAATGGAAGAACCATCCTAATTGCCAACTCAGTCCAGGCATTTAGGGTCCCTTCCCTATCAGCTCTATTTATTTGTCGAGTACGGTACATGTACTTTCATTTGAAAATAGTAGTTGTAGATAGTCTGAGTGCTGTTTTTCTGACAAGTTTAAGTACAGGTCACTTTTCACAAAACATTTACTAACGCTAAATTTAGGCCTTGTTAGGCCTAAAAATAATGTTTAGGCCTGAGGTTAATCAACCCTTTCACTCCTGTAAGGGCCAATGAGACTTATAGATTTTACTCTGTCTAACGCCAGACGATTTTACTCGTCAATGGGGAATCCCACAGGAGTGAAAGGGTTAACCAATTTGAAGGGTTTGGGTTGTTTTCGTGTAGGTAAAACAATTACCTGAAACGAGTGACTTATGGAATGTAACCTGTGTTTTAAACGTGTTACTGTTTAACATGCCATATGGTTTCTCAGTTTTGCAAAATGATATGAAGCATACTCAAGGATGTTCTACAAAAAGTACTTCACCTAATTACTGCTACAGTATTAATATTTATTACTATAATTATTATAGTAATAAATATTGATAACATTTCTTGCACTTAGCAACATGATTAAATTTGTTGCTGGTTAAAGAAATCCAAGGTGATATCAAAAGACAGCAAGGCATTATCAAAAGCCATCAAATACAATGTAAGGGCTATTAACAAGCCACTAGCAATATTTTCCACTACCATTGCTCTCCAAGGTATGCATGGGAGACATCCAAATATGGCCTTTATTTAAACATATAAATCTAGACAACTATGTACAGCATTGACAGTTAATGCACTGTAATCATCCAAAGAGTTGCACATCATATTATCTGAGACTATGAGTCTTAAAATGTGTGCAAAAAACCCCCCACTAAATCGTAAGAATTACTTACGGTTAAAAAAACACCCCAGGATTTGTAAGAACAACAGATATTATACAGTTTGTGCATTTAAATAGGCAATAATAACAATAATAACAAATTCTTTTGACACACTTTTTTTCTAAGCTCTTCACATTTGGGCTGTTTTAAAATTCACCTCTATCTCTGCTAAGAAAGGGTTATCAATTTGGACTTTCTGATTCTGACTGTCCACCCCCTCCCATTACATTTTCAATGCCGTAGATGTTCTCTGAGGAAAGACATTTCATTGTTACAGAAGGTCTAAAACTTGATGGAATTCTGATTGTCTGGGAGAGTGATGATGCATTATATCAAATTTACACTGACTAATCCTGATCAGCCAAGAGACTACAAGCCTCAGCATAGCTGGTAGGATATTTTGTTGCCGGATTATTTTAACATTCGCAAGTACAATGGTTTTGGTCGTGACTGGCATGGGGAGGACTCACGACCAAAACAACAAAGCAACCATGGATTTACTCCCGTGTGTTTAAATAATCCTGCAATATAAATATCCCACCAGCTACGGAGGCTACTGAGAAACCACAGTTTTGATATTAGTGACAGACAACATACTTGCACTAGACTTCCAAAGATGCCTTACGTTCCATAATTACGTTGAAACATCATTCAACCATAGTTCTTCTCAGGACTTCACTCACTTGACAATCAAATTCCATCAAGGTATGTTACTAGGCTCAAACCAAACTAAACTAAAGTGGAGTAGTGTACAATGTAAGTAATTTGTAAGATTGTACACTACTCCACTTTAAAACAGATACATGTTCACACCTACAGAGAAAATTCACACCCTGATCATGAAATGAGAGTAACACAGGCCTGTGTGGAAAATAACAAACACCATGTTTAAAAACAAACTGGGTAACACATTCTCTCATTTTTAAAATACATTTGAATGCACCAACAAGTCTTAACCTAAAATGTAGCCTAAGGCACTGGAAAATGCAGAGAAAACAGTGAATTTCTATTTACAAGAGATTATTTAATAATATTTAATATTTATTTCACTTTATATGCCTTTTCTTGCATAAATTACTGCAAAACCAGTAGCTCCTGAATTTGCTAATAGAGTTTATTTTTTTGCTTTTTTGAAGAATGCTATCAAAATCAAGCCATACACTTGACTTACAGAACTGTACAATAAAAGTTAATAAGGGTCACCAATAAATCAAATCATAAGGTTGAAAATCTAATGTTATGAATGAACTTTAAAGGAACCTTTTTGATAAAACACTTGAAATATTACAAGTAGCCTTCAACTTGACTTGGAAACTGATATTTAAAAAAAAAATAATGGTTCAATTGAAAATATAGCTTGTCTCTAGATAATGCACAACATCTCTGATCTTAACTAAATTTCAAATTGACAATAAAATGGAAAAAAAACCAGTAGCCAACTCTTCTGAGCAAAGAAGCAAACCCTTTTTGTCGGCTGTTGGTACTTGATGAAACCACTGTGGGAATAACAAGTATCTCTCCTACCACAGCTAAATAAATAATTGGTTAGTTCATTATACAAAACACATTCGTCAAAAACTAGAGTACAAAAGAAAAGCTCCAGAGGTTAACACTGCAATGAGCGATTTCACTGATAAGAGCCGTAATAATATTGTCCAGATGGTGCTTTTCCCTTACATTATTTTGCTGCTATGACACATTTTACAGTCAAGTTGGTAATTGAAGAATAACAACATTGTCTTCGAGAAAGGCAAAGGCAAAGGCAAACAACTAATACATAATCTTCACAATATTGAGGACTCATTTTGAAATCGTAGGTACTACAGGTAGGTAATTATAACTCAAATGACACCTGCCAGACTTTTGCACAAACTCGCAGTGATAATACCCCATCCTTCTTTGTGCCTTGAATAAAATCTGCCCCTCCCCCCCCCCCCCCCCGCCCACTTTAATCGCCAAGGTATCCCCAGGTTAGTAATGAACTATGCTAGACATTTCACACATTGTTACTTTTTTTTTAACAATTCAGTGAAAAACATCTACGCAACTGTAACAAGAGGCCTGCCTCTTCCAAGACCATTAAACCCTTTAGTACCATCAGGTCCCTTGGGAAGCCGTTCTACCCCTTCTAACTGAATCATTCTGTGACGAGGACTAGTGGAATCCACAAGTGGACTTGTTTGTGACGAATGGCTGCTGTTTGGTGATCCGAACTTACGGCGCTGTGACCACGGGCTATTGGGTGCACTGCTGCTGCCTTCCTTTGCATTGAGGTTTCCAAATTTCCTGGACAACTCTGGACTACTTTGGGGAGATCGACGACCACCAACACTCATGGGTCTTGGACTAGGACTACCCCCTATGGGGGATCCACTCCGATCCGGGGTCTGATTCCCCCCATTGTTATAACGCCGCCGGCAGCTGCTGAATGAAGAGTACGAGTTATCCGTATCGGAGGAACACGAACTTGAAAAGCCATCATCTGAATTCTTGCCAATCAGTTCCTGCAGTCGCTTGTCTTTCTTTCTGTTCCGGCGTTTGTTCCCCGAATCGTCATGTTCCTCGTCGGAATCTCGACCGGCATCGCGTCCTTTGTCTTTAGATTTCGACTTGGTCTTTGATTTCTCCTTTCTGGCCCCCTGTTTGCCAAGTTCAACCACTTTCATTCCTCCCTCTTTCGAAATTTCACTGCAAGCCCGGGCAGCCGCGGCCATGGTTTCGAACGCCACAACAGCGCAAGTCTCGGTTTCAAGCTCGGGGTGTTTAGTGAAATACATCTTCAGATCCGAAGGGGTAGCTTTCCCTGGTCGAACGATTCGAATTAACTCAATCTCACCACATTTTGAAAAGATTTCACTGACGCTTTCCATCGAAGGATTCTCGAGACCTGTCACAACAACTGTTCTTCCTGGATTTCGTTCCAGAAGCTCCGAAGGTAGAAAGGTGTTTCTTTTGACTTTCGTCCTTTCGGAATTCATTGAAAGCTTTGTCGACATCTTCAGGGCTTCAGCAACTACTCTGAAGTCTTTAGTAAGCGTCTTGACTTTCTTGAAGGACGTTATAAGCTTTAAGTTGACGTAACCTTCTTTGTTACGACGGACATGTTTCAGAAGAAAAGCATCTTTGGCCAAATTTTCATCGCTCAAGTAAAACTCGACCTGCGAAACGATTTTCTCCGATAACTCCTGGCTAGGGGGTTGAAAAGGTTCGCTCCCATCTTTTGTGTCGTTGTCGGAGTGAGAATCAATTGGAGAGTGCGTATATTTTCGATCGCCCTCGTCTTCCGAATGCGACGAGCCGGCGACATCATGATCTGAAAAAGTGGCGAATTCTTTACCATTTAACAACAACCTCGGCGAAGCCTCGACCATTTCAGCGACTGCTACTGTATCCAACTCTTCTCTCAGATCGTCAGCCATCCTTTGGGATAAAATTTTTTCTTCCTGATGGCTCTGTAGATCCGCCGACTCTCTTTCTTTCAGACGAACTCACAGAGGCCTAACTGATCTCAATCCGTCACGCCGCCATCTTTTATAAACCT
>OX421448.1:58767927-58785427 GCA_949126865.1 Montipora capitata
GCTACCTTAGTGAGTATAATTACCAGAAGATTTTTAAAAGCATATAAACGATACCCTAAACGAGTAAAATTCTGTAAGAGTGAATAGTGCACGCAGAAAGTTCCACGGGATTAAACTGAAAAACCGGTTAGTAAAAATATTAATTTTTCGACTCCAATTTAAGGCCTCTGTTTAATTAATGGATAATTGTGTGGCTAGCCTTACATACGTATGTTTTTTCATCCCTGCCAAGGGACTCATCAGAGACCTTTCGGCTAACTCGTCAAACATCGCGTTTGAAGTCCCGCTAGCATCAAAATGATGGTGGCAATCTGGCCTTACATCACATACGGATTCCCAATTGCATAATCTGCCAATTAACAACTTGAAAAGGTGTAAGGCCAGATTGCTACCATCATTTTGATGCTAGCGGGACTTCAAACGCGATGTTTGACGAGTTAGCCGAAAGGTCTCTGATGAGTCCCTTGGCAGGGATGAAACATACGTACATAAGGCTAGCCACATAATTATCCATTGTGAAATTCTCAGTTACACGTTTTCAAGTTGTTAATTGGTAGATTATGCAATTGGGAATCCTTATGTGATATGAGGCCAGATTGCCACCATCATTTTGATGCTAGCGGGACTTCAAACGCGATGTTTGACGAGTTAGCCGAAAGGTCTCTGATGAGTCCCTTGGCAGGGATGAAACATACGTATGTAAGGCTAGCCACATAATTATCCATTGTGAAATTCTTACACTTTTTCAAGCTGTAATTAAGTGATGTAAATAAACAACAATAAAAGCTCTCTGACCAATCGCATTACGTACAAACAAGGCTATGAACCAATCAGAATTAAATCGATGAAATTACATGAAACTTGCCAGACTGTTCCCTGCTAGCAGAGGCTCTTTTCCTGGGTCAGCGAACACCAGGAAAAGAGCCTCTGCTAGCAGGGAAGCCAGACTGGAGCATTCTGTGACTTCTTTGATTTGGCTGCTTTAACTTGGGCCAAGTTGCTTGCTTACAGTCTTTCATTCCAGAAATGGGATGAAATACGAAGAATCACCAAGATGAAATAGGCCAGTTCAGAGTCAGGGCAGAACACAAACTCTGTAAAATTTTTGTTGCTGCGCAAGTTTCAAAGCAGTTTGGAAATCTGCCAATTTGAAGGGTTGACTAAAAAGTTCTTGGTATGGGTATTTGATGTACGTCCTCGATAAAAATGAAACAGCTTCGTCAAGATATTGAGGACTGTAATTGTGAATTCCTGAAAATAAAATAATATTAGAATCAATACTAAATATCTATTTCAGAAAGAGATCCTTAAATTCTGAAGATCTTCTGAACCTTATGGTGGTTTCCAGATTGAGAGAGTTAGAAGCAATTGTTCAACGTTTAGTTAGTGGAAAAAAATATCGTGCCACATTTTTGCTAATCAGGCGCAAAAGCCAAACTACTTGTGGTTGGCTAGCACGCATTTTCCAGCGCTTTAATTTAACTAATTTTTTTTTGACAATATGAGTCCCAGACAGGATTTCCACGACCTCCATAAACCCGGTCGGATGCTCTGGTGTATCTCTCTCTGGTAAGGAGCTCGACAGCATAACTTTAGATAACTTGACTATTGACTAAATGTAACTATGGGCCCGTGATTTCTTTCATGATTAATTGGCTCATTTGACTGTCCAAGTCAAGTTATGATTGACCAAACAAGTACTAACTTCGATTTTTTTATCAACATTTATTAGATTTGTAAGTACTTTGGGTAAATATTTTGCTAGTTTTTAATATATATGACATCATTGTAGCAGATGGCATTTCGCTTTTGGCGCTAATAAAGTTACTTATGTCATTTCACTAAAATCAGCTCTGTCGTGACGTTTCTACCCCGTCGACCCAATAGCCCTTATGCGTGAGGACGTCTGACTAGCTAGTTTCATCACCAAACTTGTAAATTTTAGCATGAGCTTAATCCCAAACGAGCAAACTTGTAAAGAAAATCCATGTGCGAACAGTATTGCATGTTCCGATGATGTAATCAATTTTTGTGCAAACAAGGCTTGGTGGTAAATTTTGAGCATATGCTGTAATCATGTATAAGGCCTATTGAGAGAAAGACAAAGGGTGGCCTTACTAGATCCGCAATGAGTCCGAAACAAACGCTGGCTATTAGCAGGGTGCTAATCACAGTATTCTGATCTCACCTTTGATAGTAATGCACTTTCTGATAATCTGCTCGCCTGTAAGATCCAGCATTGAATCTGGATGCACCATGCCAATCAAAACATATAATCCCCCAGGTCTAACCAGCCTTATTCCTTCACTTATGACATCACGGACACCACAAACCTGTAAAACACAAATGGAAAAGTCTGTGGGATTATTCCAAAATGGTATCTGAATGGATACAAAGTTTGGAGACAGATCACCAGGTTCTGTTTCATTGGCAGAGAGGGGCATAAATTTTAAGTTTCCTTCTAGCCAGTCCCTGTTACTTTTCTGTCCCTCTGGGGCATGAGGTTTTCTTTTGCCATAACCAGAGCTCATGGCGTAGAAGTGCACTGTCAACACAGAAGAAGGCAAAATCCATAATATTATTGATAAGGTCTAACTGGACATGCCTGCTAGTTGGGCTTGAATCCTTAACTTGGGGCCTTGCAGTGTCATCTCAGTGGGCATGTGTTGTTAAAAAGGAATGGAACAGGAAGTCTGTACTTCCACTTCCACTACCCTTTATCTCCCAACTTTGCAATCTTTGATCCTCTTTTTTCCCAGACCTCACTTAAGTCCAAGATTACTCCTAATTAGATGCATACCCAATTTAGACATGCAAAATGAAGTGTCCCTCTAACTCTAAGCCTTCGCTACCTGGACTATTTCCAACAATAAGGTAAGAGTAAAGGTTAGCATTATTTTTAGCTTAGGGTAAATGAAACTCTTTACCTTTACTTGCAAACCAGCATTTGGGAGACACTTTGTCACATTAATATTTTATAATTTCTGTATTCTGAGACACAAGTGATGTTGAAGTTGGGGAAAAGAGCAAAGGAGACACTGTGTGACGCTTACTGAAATCCATGCGCATCTAAGTAGGGTCAATCCTGGACATATCTGCCAGACCCTTTGAATTGAAGATATCCCTTCTTTGCTCTATCTCTTGTGTCTTGCATACAATTTTTATTCCACACTCCCTGAGAGCCTGCCACCCCCCCCGGGGGGGGGGGGGGGGTACTCGATGTATCCCTGGTTGGGGAGGTGCAGCACGGCCCCTCATACCCTGACCCTGTTTAAGACAAATATCGCTGATTTTCCTACCCATTTTAAGACAGAATTCCGATTTTTGATACCCTGTTTAAGACACTTAACCCAGTTTAAAACAAAAATTGATAAATCGATACCCTGATTAAGACAAAAAATGATAAATTCGATACCCTGTTCAAGACAAAAATCCCGAAAAACATACCCTGGCTGGCCGCACGTCCCCATTAAGCCCTTATAAGGGAGCACCCTCCCCCCCCCCCCCTCCCCCGGGCTGCCACCCTACAGTATTTCCCCCTAACTCAGCCTCTCACTGAAATCGAAACTTTTTGAGCATCACAACACCATAAACTTAATATTATAAACTACATATACATGGATTTACCCTGGTCCCAGAGGTTTTTCTTGAGCCACAATAGATCCGCAAAGCAGTGAAAAAGAGAAAACCTCTGGTTACCTTGGACTTGAATCTCACTTTCATGCAGAAGCCAGCTGTCAAATGTGTCAAAGTGATAATTACAAAAAGGACCAAATGGCAACTTTAATAGCAATCATGCATCCCCTAGGTATGAAAAATCAAACGAACCAATCATACTGATTTGCGTGTTTGTAAAAATATCAACCAATGAGGGTCAGATCCTGACCCTGGCATTTGCATGAAAGTTCCCTTCAAGTTTTCCAGTGTTGAAAAACTACTGCCTCAACATCAAGAAAAAGATTCCGGTTGCAGATGGTACTCACCCACCAAATTCATTGTGGGTACAGTAAAAAAGTTAAGGTACATGTGTATAAACTCTACCACCCCTCAGATGTCTTGACAGATTGAATCCACTCATTAATGAACAGCAATCTTGTATCTTACAATAAGGCCAACTTAACTAATCAACGATCTAGTCCCCAAACCTAGTGTCATTGTGACAGCTTGGTGGTTGTCAATTGTTTGCATTCTGTAAAAGCAGTGTTTGTATTGCCGAGAAAACAAAGTAACTAATCACCTTGAAAGCAAGAAATGGACATTATTATCTACCTCTATTACCACATCCACAGAACTGTCTTCTGGGCCTCCTGAAGTTCTCCGGCCTAAAAAAAAATGGAGCTAAAGATTGAAACTAAAAACTTAAAATTTTCGGCTACTAGCAGATAAAACGTGATGTGCACAATATTATTTTCAGGTCGTTTTCCAAAGTGTTCACATTTGCCCCATAGAAGCAAGGAGCTAATTTGTAAATTAATATCTTTGTCAACAATCACAGCTTTACAAGAGATGGTGGCCTTAATCTTAACCCTTCTACTCTTCTAGCAGCCTGTGTAATCAGCAGTGGAGAGTCAGTCCAGGCAAAACAAAAGACAATTTCTGACCATTTACCGGTACAGTCATTTGGGGATTGAGATGATCAAAGGTTGATGGCTCTGCCTCAAAAAAACGCTTGCTCAGTCAGAAACCAGAAGTGGAGGAATCAACTAATTTTAGATATTACTGCAGAATTAGCCATCTAATGGGAAGTAGGCCCATGATCCATGATGTGAAGAGGGGCACAGCCAAAGGGA
This sequence comes from Montipora capitata, assembly GCA_949126865.1. Classification (NCBI taxonomy): domain Eukaryota; kingdom Metazoa; phylum Cnidaria; class Anthozoa; order Scleractinia; family Acroporidae; genus Montipora; species Montipora capitata. Next base: position 58,772,718 of record OX421448.1, read on the forward strand.
TGCAATCAGGCCACATGTAAAAGGTGCCATTACAGCATAATTACTGTTACAATGAACTAAATTTTAATGGGCTCACATTAGATATTTTAGGAGTTGTGCAGGACTTTTTTGAGTCCTGGAAAGGCAAGGGAAAATATATCAGCAATGATCAAAATTGTCAGGAACTAGGAGAAATCAAATCATGGCCACTGAATATTATTTCACAACAAATTTAGCTCTCCCGAAAAAAGAAGGCTTGACGATGACAACAACAACAGGAAATACTACAGCTTTCTGGGTATTACTCTCTCATATTTTCCCCATTTTATGAAACAATGCTATGCAATTGTGGATTAAATATATCATATGTCATCTCATTTTGACACCATGTAGACATACCTGCTTGGAGAGGAATACCTCCAAATTTCTGAACCATATCTAGTCTATCCACATTAATATCAGAGCAGAAAACCTTGTTGAAGCCAGCCTCACGCAGTAGCACACAACCATAAATTCCTAGCAGACCACAACCCTAAAGATTCAATTAACAGATAACTAAATTGACAAATTTGCTTTAATTTGAGGAATAAAATAAAGAAATGCTCTAGGGTCATATGCTCTAACATCGCCTGTAAGAATAATTTTTATGAATCAGACTAGCATTCATAATCATTTGCAAGAAACAAGAAGAATCAACCAATTAAACTCTAATGTCTGGCTTATAACAATGTTTATTTATTAATATCAATTTTTTAGCACCCTGGAAGGAACTTTAAGTTTTAAGTTTCAGGCTGGAGTAATGTACAAAAGGTGTAAAATCATGTCTTTATTTTCCTGTCACCCAGTAGAAAATGTGAAAGTGCAGCTGCTAGCTAAGATTTTCTTCTATTCTTTTTCTCCTAGTTTCCATCATTCCTTTGCCTTGTTCTTCACAAGGTTGTAGATTTCCAATCCAAATTTAGTGATGACTGACCTCGGGAAATATTTTCAGGAATCCACAAAATGAGATGAAACAGTGTCCCCTTCCCAGTCTGCTCAATGAACTTACATCCGTCTCAATATACAGGTGATACCTCAATCAATGTCACAAATTGTTCCCAAAACTCTGCTCCTCAAGTGAACAAGAAGATAAAATACCACGGCCAACTTTGTTTTGGTAATATTATAAATTGGGTCCCACGTTTTCATTTTCAACTTATATGACTATTTGTGATGTTTTTACTATTGAATTGATTGGTATCCTGTGTCATACATTTCTGGACATAATTTAGTGGACCTCAGATTACCTGGATTAAAGCACTTGTCTCACGATTACTGCCTCTGCCATTTAGCCCTGACACTGCACTTATCATTGTTGCCAGTGCACAATTGATTGGAGAAGCTATTCTGTCTTGCAAATGGTCAGGAACTTTTACGACGTGTGTTCCACTGTGGATAATGATGTGTGATGCATAACACCCATTCAACTCAGAATTCTTCATTATTGCAGCATGGCCATACTGTATGCGGTTAATAGAAAATAAAACAGCAGAAACTTTAATTTTAACACTCCTTCCTCTTCTCCCACTTCTTTTGTTAAAGTTAGCGGTTAGCTCATTCGACCTCAGGGTCAACTGTGCCTAGCCTGTTGTAAGTTACAAACTTGCTAATACCCTGAAAAAGCATGTCCTATAAAATTAATATTTTGTCTCCTGCCTCAAATATCAACCTGAATTTAATTTTGAACTAAAACATATATCTGTACCAGTGAAACGTTACTCCATCGGCACAACAACGAGCAGGTACAAAACACAGGTCACAGGTCATCGACCAAATGAACACAGAAACAACCCTAATCGTTATCCAATGCTAACATTAGGCTTATAAAACTTTTGTTCAGGCCTGATTACGCCTAAGGTTAACTTTAATAAATGTTTAGGATTCTTTCTGTATTGGTAAAACAATGACCTGTGACCTGTGTTTTGTACCTGCACCACCACGACTCACCTTGAACAAAGACAAGCATTTCTGCTGAAGTCCATCTTTACAGCGCTCGCATTTGCCACAACAGTTGACGACATGAAATGTCAATCTATCACCTTTTTTAAGTCCACTATCTGCAGGGCGTTTGTGTTCAATCAATTCTATGACACCTTCATGTCCAAGAATGCTAAGGTGTAATAAAGAATTGGAAAGTTTAAGTATTGTTACAAACTGCCATCACTATCCTCCCGCGGTTAAAGAGACCGGAAGTTAATTTTGAGCAGTTGGGGCAGTGGCACTTCCGGTTACCGTTCTTGGAAGCGAGGAAACTTACATTTAACTTACCTAGGGACTGCTTCTTTTCTCCTTCCGCTTATGGTGTGCAGATCTGATCCACATATAGTAGCCATTCGGATCTTTCCCAGGATTTCTCCAGATTTTAGTTCTGGTATAGGAACTTCCTCTTGGATCAAGAAGGGATCAACATGGCTCCCAAGAAAAACAACTCTAAGGGCTCTGTTGCTACCTGCGAACATGTTCTTCACTACAGTTATGACAGTGAAAAGGGTCTCCTCAAAAAATTCCTAACAACGTAACGTGAGCAATCTAATTGTCCATTTTGAATGCCATTTTGTGGATAGAAGGTAAGCCTGGAAACGAAGTTGTTCTGCGTGTAGCCTGGAGTCTAGTCATCTTAAAAAATGGTGGCCATGATCAACCACACAGTTTTTGTTGATTTTATGTATAAAATCCTTCCTTTTTCGTGATGATAAGGAAGATTCAAAACCTAATTCTTAAACACAAACTAAAGCCGAATGCAGCAGATGTGTTGACACAACATTTAAGACAAAGAGGACTGCCGGAATGGACTTCATATTTTGTGTCATACAAAGATGTTATAAACGACAACTTTGGGATGTCACATTTTAATTGGCGAGTGGATGGCCAAAACTACCATATTCTAAGAACTGGATGCTTTCCTTTCATCAAATACCATTGCTCTAAAAGACCGTGGCAAGATCTGAGGCAGGAGAACTCAATTTTCACCCTGCTCAAAATATTGAACCTGGGTATTCCTACCCTGGCGTATGGCTTGGCTGCCAGTTTTCTAATCAAACACGAAGAAACGGTCAAAACCAGTCGTGGAGACGTGAAGATATATTTTCTAATGGTAGAGGAGAAGGGTGCTCTGTTTTGAAAAGAAACAATGGGCTTTGAAGAATTTTTCATCATCATTGTGATAACAGTGAGTATAAATTATTCATGAGTCACAAGAACAAACTTTGTCATTTAAAAGCTGGCTGCAAAGAGACGCAAAATTGACCAACAAATCTTCTGTGCCACGTGCTGAGTCTGTTTATGCACCCTCTTGTGTGTTGCTGGGAGTTAAAAAAAACTCATTAATAGTTCGTGGTTCTATTAAACAGCCTATCAAAACACAGATAAAACGTCACGTTAGTATTCTTTATGTAAAGAATACTAATTAGGCATAGCTTGTTTTTTTGATATGCTAATATTCTCCTTTCACAATTTGAACCATTGTTCTGAGTCCAGAACCTTTTGTGGAATGTTTTTGAAGTTGTTCAAAAAACTCGCAGCACACATTTTATCGGGTTTAAACCCCAATAAAACACTGCTGCTCGTTTTCGTATTCTGCTGCTGAATTTACAAATTGAATTTAGAACTCCCAAATTATACTTTTTTCCCTCTTGTATCAGGGATGTGCAATTCTCTAATATTGGATTCATTTGCACAACTCTCAGAACAATGTTATGGTCATGCATTTGCATAACACATGGTTTCCACATAGTGATGGAACATTTACTTTGCATCATACTGGGTGTCTTTTAAAAGTTACTGCAAGTGCCAGCATTTGCGTTAGGTTGTTAATTTCAATTTACAGTGTCCCCGATTAGTGCTGCCCTAGAAGATTCAACACTTAAATTCCTTTCCTTTCCTTTTTGGGAGGCAAGTGCCATAGTACCCGGAGAAAAACCTCTCGGTGCAGAGTAGAGAACCAACAAACTCAACCCACATATGACGCCGAGTCTGGGAATCGAACCCGGGCCACATTGGTGGGAGGCCGAGTGCTCTCACCACTGCGCCAGTCCTGCACCCCACCAATGTATCTGGGGTTTGAGTCACACATGGGTTGATGTTAATTGGTTTTCTACTCTGTTCCAAGAGAATTTTCTTTGGGTACTCTGGTTTTCTGCTCTCTTCGCAAACCTAACCAATGATTTAATAAGAGTTGATTGTTTTCTGTCCAGTGTCCCCAATTAATGCCTCAGCGCTAAAATACATTGTCACATAAATAAAGTTCATTATTATTGAGGAGGCACTAAAGGCATTTTTAAATTGAGTGAATGCATGTGAGCCACTCATGTTGAAGTGGGGTTCTTTAGCAAATCCAGAAATTTCAATACCATGCAAAATTGCAAGAACCACAGTCTGTGACAAAATTCGTTGGAACAGTACTTGAATACACAGATCTGAAGCTTTTACGGCTCACTCTTCCCTCACAATGTTGTTTGCACGCAAGTTTCTGAACCCATTCAGTAAAACAACGTTGTGGGAGGGCAAGGTATTGCAAAGTGTTTCAACAATTTCGTCTGAGGCTGCTGTGTAAAATGGAAAAAAGTTGGTGATTAATTTATCTCAAAAGTTTGCACGGTGACCTGCATTGAATTTTTCTTTTTCTTTTGCATCGAGCATTTAAGTTTAATTAACATTAATTTTGACAAATTATAAAATGAAATAGATTTTTCTGTTATTTAGTTAAATTTGCAAAGGAAGTGAACATATTGCAAGGTGTCGAAAAGGGTTGTAAGAAAAGTTGACTTTTTTGTTGTATCAAATAATGAGACCGAGCGAGGAACTTTTGGAGGGGGTGACAGCTTCTATAAACCCTTTTTAACAATTTTTACTGCATTGTCTGGCATGATGAAGAGAAGTAAGGGCAGTTATTCCAGGATGCCTGGCTACGTTTGTCTTCTTGTAGCAGTATCATTTCACAAGAAAGCAAACAAAGGAGGCCATAACTGAAAGTGAACAGCTACTTTTAGAAATTGTTTTCTAAAACCAACTTATTTTTAGGTTTCTATTTCCGCCTCATTTCAAAACTTAATTTTTGTTAACAAAATTGGAGACTATATATAGCCAAGTTTACGAGAAGATAGAAAAAACAGTAAAAAAAAAATTAAGAGAGAGTTCATTCCAGCACTCGGCAAAGTCCCTTTTTGACATTTGGCTGTTTCTGCTTAGGTGGTCTCATACACCACAAGCCTTTTTAGAGACATCATCGCCAAGCCGGTCACTTCTGCTGGAGATAACAGGACAGCCACAACACCGGGGACTTCATCCCCTACTCTTCTTGAATAGTGTGTGGGTTCTTTAACGTCCCACAGGGAACTTATGAACATGAAGACATTTGTGAGCCGGGGCCAACAGTTTGTAATCCTTATCCGAGAAGACTTAAAAGTCTTACATCTTTGTACAGTTTTTTTTAAGATCATGAGTGTTGATCCGGCCGGAGTTCGAGCCCGCGATTTCCCGCATGACCAACTGAGCCACCGGTGCGCGGTTACGAATTGTATGCTCAAGTGAAGAGCTCCTGGTAAACAACAACACCGTTTATCCGGATTCATGAATTGTCAGGTAGTCTGGTATCTAAGTCTTGGCTTTGGCGTCTGAAATTAGTTATTGATCTTTCATTTAAAATTACTTCCGGGTTGAATCTTTCGCGCGCGTTGCGATTGAATTAACTTGCGCAAACGAGAAAGGCCTGGCCGTGACTATACAGACGATTGTGACGTAATCAATTGATTGATTTCCTGTCAGTTCCCGCGAAATTGTAAAAAAAAAAAAAGACTTGAGTTGATGACATGGATCCCGAAGAAATTAAAGTTGTTGGTGAGAAATCAATCACGTTTCTATAGTTTTTCGTTTTAAAGACGGTTAACAACAACTTTCTTTTAATTCTAGTCTACGCGGCTCGGAATCTGCAACCGAAGAAAGGTGAAGGTACGAAATTTCTCGACCTCGTAATTAACACCAGTTGTTGCTGTTCTTTTGATTTCGATTTTGTCAGCACATCTTTGGGTGCATAACTTTTTCAGGTGTTTGCAATGCTTCCGTTATTTTTGGTGTTGGCAAGGATAAATACCGAACTGAGTTCGTACACGATAACGATCCGAAGTGGAATGAAGAAACTACAATGTGAGTTAATGGTATCCCTTAGCTTAGATTTCCGTAAAAAAAAAACCACATTCTCAATGAACGAAGAAATCGTATAAAACGCTGCTGGGTTTTAAAGCTCTAAGCCGATTTATGGTGGCGTTTGTACGTGATTTCCAAATTGCCTCATCACTGCTTGTATGAAATGTTTAATTGAAAGCTTTTCCACTGTAAATAAAGTTCTCTATTGACGTCAACTTTTCCCAGTTAAACAAAAGTTTTCCGTACAAAGTTTGATTTAAAGAAATGTCATGCTAGTTTATTAAAGTTTGTAAACAAATATTGTGGAGTAAGGATTTGTCAAAATGTCAGCAATTTAAGTTTGAACTCCCAGTGGCCTCTATTATTTATGCGATATGTCTGCAGTCGGAAATGGAGTAACTTCTTATTTCCATATTTCATTTATCTGCGACCCAAACATGAACATCTGCCGCGCGGTATAAGAATTTTTGTAGTTCATTGCCAATGTTATTCCTTAGTTAACCTATAGACTGTTTGATTTTAATTTGTTTTGAAGCTGTGTGCATTTTAGGATATGATATCTGCAAAAGTTGTTGCAATGGTCATCAAAATTTCTATTTTAATGTATTATTTGTGTAACTGACGCTATTGCTCGTCACAACTCGATAACGTTGCTAGTAACACGTCTTTATATAAGTCGTAGGAAGTTCGCCATTTCCGGGGTCGCAACTGACTGACTAGGGAATTTAAGAAACGACGACGGCTACGACTACGACAACGCCACAAAGCAATAATATCATTGGTTAAAAGAGCACAAATAATCGTGCTGCACGTGCAGCACGGATTTTAGCAAGTATCTTAGCGGTCCTCTGCATAACGACGACGTGAAATCACCAAATTTGAAGTTTTGACGACAACGTGAGCATGCAACACAGAATCTTTCATTCTCTATTTTAACTCTGAAAACGCTCGTACCGATTTATTTTTAGGATACTTCGCCCACATTGTAGGACGTGAAAGAGACTGAATAATCGCGAAAGACTTATGATAAAGGAGAGTTATATTTTGAGGTGACGTTTTCGTCGACCGTCGCCGTTGTAGATCTTAAATTCCCTATTCTCATTCACATGACAGATAGAGGTCATGTCAATTTGACTTTCGAATAGACGGAAATAGGAGTGAGCATGAACGAAAGGAAAGCCAACATCCTCTACTGGCTTATTACAAACTGGCAAAGGCAACTGAATCAACCACCGGTTATACGTGAAAGAGATTTGTGAACCAACGTTTCGAGCGTGAGCGCGCCATTTGTCAGCGTGAATTCACGCAGTTGGCTTGATTGCTAAAAATTATGTCCATAACTGCGAGGATAATAGCTTCACTTGACTTCATATGATCCGCAGTTCAATATATGATTCATTTCATATATCATTTCGTTCATTGATTCATTCATCTCGGGAACATTTGAACCCACAAATGGCAAGCTTCCAACATTAGTGGCTTCATAGCTCAGTTGGTTAGAGCGTCGCACCGGCATCGCGAGGTCACGGGTTCAAACCCCGTTGAAGTCCTGAAAATTTCAGGCTTCTCTTCGGAGTTTCTAAAAATTGCGTTCATAACTGTGACGATCATAGCTACACTTGATTCTAGTTTCTGGGGGCTGATCTCCTTTATGTGTGCGTAGGTCTTACCTCTTCTTTTTAGTGTTTTTGTGTCTCTTTTCTCAGCTCACAAATGCAAAAGCCTCCCCACCATTGTCATGTAAGATCTTAATTTCCCCCATTCACTTGCATTAATTTAAAGCTCAGCAGAGACTGGATTGCAGCTCCTTTTCCACGAAACCTCTTATAATACCAACTTTATTCATTTAATTCAATGAAAGGGAAGGATACCAGAGCCGGTTATCCCTATCGAGGGTATCCGCCCGCAGCCTGATGTAATTGACTGAGAGTCGATTTTGATGGGGGAGGAAAACCGGAGTACCTGGAGAAAAACCCTGGGAGTCAAAATTGAGATCGCCTGAAACTCAGCCCACATACGACCTGTGGCCAGAGTTGAACCCGGGTCACAGAGGTGGGAGGCGCGGTTGATAACTGCTAAACCATCCTGGCTCCCTTGAAGGGAAAGGTAAGTGGGAACTCCGGGAAGGTTCTCGCCCTCTTTGTTCGTTTGCTCCTTACGTCCGAATTCTTCCTTTTCTCCTCGTACGCCTCCAGTTGCCCTTGTGCGCAAGTCAAAGAATTCGACGAAACGTCAGCTCAAAATATAATTTTGCACCATCGTATAAGTCCTTCGCGATTTTTCGATCTCGTTCACGTCGTGCAATATATGCGCTAAAATACGCGTTGCACGTGCGGCACGATTATTTTTTTCTCTGGTAACCAATGATATTATGAGGCATTTTAAGGCAACGACAACGCCACAAAGCAAGAATAGGGACCTTAAGATCTACGACGTCGACGAAAACGTCACCTCAAAATAGAACTTCGCTCTAGTAAAAGTCTTTCGCGATTATTCCATCTCGTTCACTTCGTACAATGTGGGCGAAGTATCCTAAAAATAAATTGGTACGAGCGGTTTCAGATTGAAAATAGAGAATGAAAGATTCTCTGTTGCATGCTCACGTTGTCGACAAAACCTAAAATTTAGTGATTTCACGTCGTCGTCATGCAGAGAACCGCAAAAATATGAGCTAAAATCCCTGCCGAACGTGCAGCACGATTATTTATGCTCTTTTAACCAATGATATCATTGTTTTCTGGCGTTTTCGTCGACGTCGTCGCAAAAAAGGGAAAATAATCGTGTTGCACGTGCAGCACGAATTTCAGTGCATTTCCTTGCCCTGTTCCTCAAAACAACAACGTAGAGGCAGCAAATTTCAGGTTTTCGAGGCAACGGGAACATACAACAATGAACCGCTCATTTTCTAGGTTAACTTTTCAACCGTTCCTACAAGTACCCAGTTACAGTATAGCTAGCCCATATTGTACAATGTGAACAAGTTGGGATAATGGTGAGATAATTACGATAGCGCTAAGTTATATTTTGGAGGAACGTATTCGTCGATATTACCGTTGTCATGCTTAAAATGAAAATCCTCTATTGTCTTTCCTTCTTGTCTTTCCAGTACAGTCTTTAAGCCAGCACCTTTGATCTTCACAGTAACTGACCGCGATGATTCTCTTGGCACAGTGACTTTACCCCTGGCGCAGATTCCATCTGTTGCACATCGTAGGCGATGGATGCCGCTAACAACGAAAAACGCTCAAGCAAATGGAGATCTGTGTATAGACTGCTGGGTTCTCTCCTTCAAGAAAGCAACCTCTACGAGCGAAGGGGTAAAATGGAACAATTTGTTATCCTTTGGACTCAAAAGTGTTTCAAAAGAACGTTCAAAGAGAAGAGCTTCAATTGAGGCTGCCTCTATTTCTTTGAAAGGCTCGCGATCAATAGAAAATCTGTACACCGCCTCTAATTTAACACCATCTTTACAAGAAGAGAGTAGCGGAAATCTGAACGCGGTAGCCGGGGGTTCGACCTCCGCATTATCTCCCCCAGCTTCTCCGTCTACAAGCTCTACAAAGTTAAAGCCATTCCCTCTTTTTAAGCCGCGCCTTGCTCCCACTCTTGGCCAGGTGTTGTCCTCGAGCAACAACCCCGAGATTACGGGAATTTCTCCCAAATCCGGCCCCTCCTCCGGGGGAACAAGAATCACCATTCGTGGATGTAATCTAGGCAAATCAAAGGAGGATGTCACCTCTATAGGAGTCAGTGGATGCGATCTCCTGCCAACACTTGAGTATCATAGTCCGGCTAAGTTGGTCGTTTGTACAAAGCCTTGGATTGGATCTGGCCCCATTGTATTGGAGACAAAATCTGGCGGACGAGGAATATCTACCCTTATTTTTACGTTTCAGGACAGACCATTAGGTAGGAAAAAAAATAATATTTGTCCATGGTTACCGGTAGTATTATTTAAACAAGGAATTAAGAAACAACGACGCTTACGACAAGGCTTTTACACAAGAATATTGGGTTAAAGAGGAAAAATGACGGTGCTTCACATGCGGCACACCTGGCTATTGGTACAAGACTGTCATGATATTGCGCGGTCGGTAGGTTGGTTTCGGAGGGGGAGGGGGAGGGGGAGGGGGAGGGGGGAGGGGTGAGTAGTTAAAGGTGGCGAGTGCGCGTCGGTTTTTCGCTTTTCATAGCGGAATGAATATTGGTCTTGCCTTGGATGGCAAACTTTTAACTCCAGTGATCTACTTGCCGATCTCTTTGAAAGGTTCTCCATTGTTATAAAAAAGAAAAAGGAATTTAAAATTTCCTTGAAGCAAAATATAACAGTAAAACTCACCAGGCTACTTAAATAATTCAAAACTGTGGGATATTATTCCCGTCTCAGAACCACATAGTTTACGAATGAGCTTTTAAAAAACCCGTCGATACTGCGTAAAGCGGCTCAGCGTTCTGTCGTAATGTAGGACATTTCGAAAAATCCTCAACGATTACCTATTAACAATTATCCTCAGTTACTCTCCCGGCGGGAGACGCGGTGGCCTCGCGGTTAGTGTGCTCGACTCCGGATCAAGTGGTCCGGGTTCGGGTCCTGGCTGGGGACATTGTGTTGTGTTCTTGGGCAAGACACTTTACTCCCCCGGAGCCTCTCTCCACCCAGGTGTATAAATAGGTACCGCCGAAATGCTGCGGGTAACCCTGCGATGGACTGGCATCCCATCCAGGGGGTAGTAAAAAATACTCCTAGTCGCTTCATGCCACAGAAACCGGGATAAGCTCCGGCTGTGATGGGCCACTTGGCTCGTAAACAGACTTTACCTTTTACTCTCCCGGCCTCAGATGTTCGAAGGGTGGATAGCGCTATCCACTGGATAACTCGATTGATTTTGCAAGTGTTTATCCGCTGGATAGTGATTTATCCGCTGGATAGCGTTATCCACTTTTGAACAACCAAGTCCTGAAAAATAAAATAAGAAAAAGTCTTCAGGTTATTTAGATCCAATCCTTGCTAGTGTATCATTCACGTTTAAACACCACCAATTTGAAAATTAGGTCTAGAATTTCAGGAAATTCTCGAAAAAATGAAGACGCTTTTTGTTAATATTTCATCCCTCTCTTGTCAACAAAAATTTATGCCGTCAGGTCTGTTGCAATATCCGATCGTTAATGTGAACCTCATTTAATTTTTGACAGATAAAGCAATAGCTATCTTGGATAAGAAAGGCAAAGTCTCCCGTGGTGAATTGTTGTCAGAAATAACGATGCTAAAAGAAGAAATTGTCGGTGAGTGCGAATGTCTTCGCTTTAGTTCTGTTGAACTGTTGTCAGAAAGACTGTCAGAAATCGGTTACACAGTGTGAATGTGGTTGATTGATTCAGCGATTTTTAGCTGAGCGCAATGTAGACAAATTATTGACAAAAAACAAGGAGAATACGAATACTTTAGCCAATCACAGCAGAGCCAGACAGTCAGATCAGCCAATCACAAAGCAAATAAAATATAGCAAGCGCGGAAAACGCCTATGTTGCGTTTACACCTCATTGGCCGAAAACGTGGCGCGAGATTGAAACACTGAGCCAATCACCAAGCGTAACAGTGCAAAAGCGAAACAATCGAGGATTTAGGTCCTGGCTAAACGAGGTAACAATGTTGCCCGTAATGTTTCTGTGGTGGCTCAACGCACAAGCAACAAAAGGGAAACAAAACCTCATTTGTTCCTTGACCAGACTTTTTTTTCCTCTCCAGAACAGCTTTTCTCATGAATTGATACGGTAGACCCTTCCCCTTGTGCTTATACTCTTCCCAATCTCCTCGTCTATTTTCAAATAAGCGAGTTCCTTCTCGTCTCAGTCCATGTAATCACTGCTTGATACGTTAACGAGTGCTTCTCCTTCCTCGTCCTTCCAATTCCTTTATAAATTTAGTGGGGTTTTCTTGACTGACACTAGGAAGTTCACTGTCGGACGCCATTTTGAATTTTACGCGGGGTTCGCAGCGAACAGCCGTTGATAGGTAACGATGTTGCCTGAAGTGGCCAAACGAGGACACATCGTTGCGCGCAACAGAATGTTTCCGAGTGAGTCCAGAAACATTTTTTTTTTTGCTGTAATAATGTTTTCTCGGGTGGCTAAACGGGGAAACATCGTGGAAATATGCGCGAGCTCTATTTATTGCCTCGTTTTAGCCAGGGCTTTACTGTCGTGATTGCATTGGAAACCGCGCTATGGGTTTAATCAACTGCCAAGTTACACAAGCCATGTCAACACAATTCTTTATTTACCACATGAAATACATTTTTCCCAAATCTTTAGCGTCTTTTTTGCATCTTCCCAACTAATTCTATTTAAAGCGGGACCATGTCATGGCATTTTGGGAAAATCAGTCTTTGATGAGTTTGATTAATATGGAAGATGATGAAATGGGACGCCGACGAACGTAGATGTGGGATGCTGACCGTTCGCTTTTCTGTTGCTACAAAAAGGCGATGCCATTGTAATACCAGAAAAAAAAATTGGTAAATTAAAGTAGTGAAACACCATAAAGGAAACTA